>PVHY01001667.1:79110-149537 GCA_004024945.1 Uropsilus gracilis
TTTTTTTTTTTTTTTTTTTTACCAGAATTGATGAGCCAGCAGCTCAAACTTTGAAGAAAACATATATTTCTTCTCTTCCTCTCACTGGTGATATGTGAGGACTCAGTGATCTTCAAAATAATTTCTCTTAAAAAATATGAGTTTTTCATTCCATGTATGGGCAAATAATCTAATGTAGCGTTTTCCGAAATGAACTCCCTAAAATGGTAGTTATCTAAAAGTGTTAATAATCTTCTGTGATAAATAAGTCAGGAATAAGGTAATTGTTTCTTTCTGAATATATCAAGAACTAGAAAAATCACTGTTTAAATGGTACTTATTATGCAATACTTTATCTTTAGAAACAGAGTGCTAAACCACGAATGTGAAGGAGAATCAGACATCACTCATTGCTTCAATTTGTTCAGTAATTTGTTTTTTGAGCAAACTTTTACATGCCCAGCACAAAATGGGTGGTTGGGCTATCTCAGTGAAATGCATTAATGCGTGACATCAAATTGCAGCCTTTATAAATCGCTTTCTATTTATAGTTATGGTTGTTGATTTCTGTTATATTTCTTAATGTATTTGTTATTGATAAAAATGTATAAAGTAAAATGAATGGGTTTAATTATATTTTGTATAAAGTGAAAAATAGTTAATGATCTTCTCTTACAGAATTTATTATCTTTTACTATGTATCAAATGTCACTAAATTTATATGAACACTGCAGATTTTTCAATGCATTTGAATAAAGAGCAGTACAAGCATCAGATGGACGGTTCACATGGAATTTCTTTGTGAGTGAAAACATTTTTTATACAGATCTTTGGGAAAACTTGTGAAAGATCAAGCAAGTCCTGAAATAAACTCATGAGATAAACTTTTCATACAACTTAGGCAATTTGTGTATTTATAAATCACACCTAATTTATTGGCATTTTGTAAATATTATGACTGTATCATCTCCCATTTTGTCAGGTAAACTTGAAATACAACCTTCTGTGACTGTTGTTTTTTTTTTTTTTTAATATGGAGTAGTTTAAAATTTAAGTGAAAGAGCAGGTAGTATTTATTTGCAAACAATAAAAAAAATCTATGCATATGGATATTGATGAATAGATCGGTAGATCGATTGATAGGTAGGTAGATAGATAGGATTTAAATAAGTTAATTTTATCTTCTGTCTAGTGACTTGAACTTTGTGAGATGTTTTCTGTGCTGTGTCAGGATGTTTCTAGAAACATGAAATGGACCCCACACTTCTAAAAACAAATGATTATGCATTCATAAGCAAATGCTTATGAAATGCATACATAGGCACTTCATGAGAATCAACCAAAATGTCCAGTCTTTTAGAATTTTCTTTGCATGGAGGTGGGATCAGAAATAATTTTTTCTCATAAAATGGGATATAGGCTCACAGGAATTTGATGTTATGATTTGAACAAAGACTTTGAATCAGGGTGAACACAATTTAACAAAGGTGCACCACCCAATTACAGTGGGCCCTCATACCTGGTGATATTGTTTGCCGGTTGTTTCAGTGTTGTCTAAAGATACTGATTTTGAAGAGATAGAGTTCTTAAATATCGGAAAGACAATGAAAACGGAAATATCTCAGGACTGGATCTCCCTCATGACAAGAATTAAATGGAAAATAGTAACTACTATTAAGCATGGTTTCGAATATAACCTTTCATTGAACTGCTAAGGACTAGGCACTTGAATAAATAAAAATAGTAGTCTGGATGAGAATAGACAGTTTAGTTCGTGTAAACTTTGGGTTTCCTCTGAATAAATATTCCAGGTACTTCTGAAAAAATTGAAATTTCTTCATGCACGCTACCCACATACACTGCCTATTTTGTAGAATCAAAGTCATGGGTGATTTTCAGTAAAATTTGTATTGATTATTAGCTTCTTGAGGAGGATTTACATTGGTCAGCTTATTTCTCTTTAAATAGTAGGGAGGTGCTACATCTTGTTGCTGCCAAGTGGAGCAGATTAAAGGTCAGGACAGCATGAGAGATCTGTTCCTTTAATAGGAATATTCTAGCACACCTGAGAGAGGGAGGGAGTAATGTCTAATCTACTTTGCTCATGAAAATAGAGAGTATAACATCACAAGTTTTTTTTTTCCCTTTTTTTATGGAGCGGGGGTGTGGTCAGTTTTATTCACTAGCTTGGATCATTTTTTCCCTGTTGAATGAACACATAACTGCTTGAAAAATATGAAAAATAAATCTTTGAAGAAAAATGCAAATATAACTGCATACTCCTAAGTAATTTGTGATTTTTTTCCTTGCTCCTAAGCTCTTTTAGTAATTGGTATTGAGAAATCCCTGCTCCTGGAGTCATTATCTTTTATTTTACTTTTTCTCTCTTCCTTAAATCACCCTGCCATGCAATTGTGATTCATATTTATGAAGAACTGAGAGAGGCCAGAATTGAATTTCCATGTCCACCCTTTGCAGATACTGATGGTGTCTCTAAGACAGCTAGCTTCCTACATATGTTCCTAATGATTTCTATTTTATAGTCCACAGGGGGTGTCAGTCTGTTAGTACAAAGTGCTATTTGTGAAACTAACCACACAGGTAAACAGTGCTGCTGTGATAATAGTTGCTGATTTTTCAGAATTGGCAGGATTTAGTTTTATCTTTCAGGTCACATATATTTCCCCCTCTAGTCTTTCTCTAATATATGGTATTTTCTACCATAAACTTATACCGATTCTTCTAGAACCTTCTGTTTTTAGTGCAAAAATACCCTTTAATTTCTATTTTGAAGTATTACATGACTCATATTAAAATATAGAATGACTAATTTTAAGACACCTCCATGCTTCTATAAAAAAAATAAATGTGTATGAGTATTCTATACAAAGTCAATACATCTTTCTAACCTTCTGTAACCTTCTGCAGTTTGATATATCTCTCCATTTCTGTTTCTTTAGGAAAGAAAAATTTGTTCATTTGATCCAAAATGAGATTTGATCTCAATCACACACATACATAAATGTTCTTAATGAAATACTCCAGAAAACCTAGAAGTTATGGGTTCAATGGGATCTTTAGATGTAGTAGAAGCTTCCATGAGAAAAAGGCTCACTCCTGCACATATTTCTTGTTCAGAATAATTTCCATGTACATTTGAAAAGTTGAAAAATCTGACAAGTAGGTAATAGTAAATTTACTACATTCTCATTCATAAGATCAGAAAATTCCTAATCTTTTGTGAAAAGCTTAACATGAGTCTAATCAGCAATATAGAGTAATGAGGTGGATTATTCAAAGAATAAATGATGAGCAGAAGTAAACTGATGGTATTTTGAAATAGTCTGAAAGGAGACTTAGGCCTCTTGAGTATTTTGGCTGTCTCCTTTGTGATGATTTTAAAAAGCACACTAAAAAGAATAAGACCAGTTTTGTATTGTTGTTGCATTCAGAAAAGTATCATGTAGTAAAATGAAAGAGAAAAAAGATACTCTTCCCAAGTTAATGGCAATTTTCTTTAAAGTCAATGTTATTGTTAAGGTTATTTACAGCAATCAAATAATAATGTTCATGATTTACAGTTCACTCATTTCTTGGAATGTGTTAATAGTAGTTTCAGATAGGTATTTTGATTCCCAAAACAGGGATGCAGGATACATAGATATTTGTAGAATGAAATTTTTTAAAAAAGTGATAATTTTGCTAGGACAGGACCATTGCATGTGTTCAAGAGTTTCACTTCTCTTATGAGAAAAATGGTGTCTGAGATGACTACATTTTTTGCATATTGATATTTGTGATAGTTGATACTTTTTAAATAGTGTTATTTTTTATTGAGATAATGTTACATATTGGGACAAGAGAAAGTCAAGGATAATAATTTGATTTTATATTATAACACACTACTTGATTATTACTGTCACTACATACAAGTGTTAATGCAACTTTTTTGTTTCAAATAGAATCTGTGATGCCTGAAATTCAAATATATATGCTTCTTTGGCAATGACATTTGTTCAGCCAATATTTTGTGTTGTTCACTGTGTGAGACATTGGGATAGATTTAAAACTGTAAGACAAAACATATAATAAAATATTCTTTCAGCCGGGCATGTTGATGCGAGCCTTTAAGCACAGCTACAGAACGCGACTGAGACTAGGGATTGCTTGAGTCCGCGGGTTCGAGACCCGAGACCTGCCCAGGGCAACATAGTAAGACCTAGTCTCAAAAAATAGCTGGGTGTGGTGGCACACCCCTGTAATGCCAGCTACCTGGGAAACTGAGGCCGGGGATCGCTTGAGTTCGTGGTACACCGGGCAACCTCAACTTGCGGTTCCCCAGGCAAAATAGCCAGACCTAGTCTCAAACAACAACAAAAAAGTTCTTTCAGAAACTGAAACAATATTTTTCATACTACTTAGCAGATAATAATATTTAATTAACACAATTCCACATAATATTATAGCTATTAGTCCATTTGTACTCATAGTGTTGCTACAGAGAAAATGCTATTATTTTCCCCCAGCTTACAGTTGAGGAACCAATTTGCCCAAACTCTTAACTGGTAAATGACAGAGTATTGTTTGATCCCATAGCTTTAAAGCCCACATGCTAAATATTGTTCTGTACTACTTCACTTAGATTTATTGTGGAAATGCAGGAATCTGATTGCAATTACTTCTTAGTGAACTCCTTGTGAGTAAATCACTAGTGTTTGTCTTTCTCCTTCTCACTTTGAAATGGCTAATTTTTATTTTGCAGTTAGCAAACAGTCTCTCAGACTCAACAAAATGCTTTAGGTTGTATGTGTTTATTAATTATCAACAATTTGCTAGTTGTGTACAGTCTTAATGTATAAGTGCATACTGCATGTTTTATACATGGTGTTGTATATATAATATTCCATGTTTTAAAAAACTGTGTATGTATTGAGTTTCCATTGGGAAAGATTTGGTTCCTTTATGATTGTGTAATAGCCGGGGGAGTGCCATTTGAGTACAAATTTAATAGCTTTTCTAGGTAGGATTCCAGAATTAGTGCATGAAGGGAGCACAGTAAATTGAAATTAGTTAAATTAGGCTATATGTGCTTTTATGAAATATGGAGGGATATAAAAGCACCCAGAGGAAAGTATAGGAACAACCCAAATTATTTAGAAACCAAAGGGATTGATCTTTGTTGAATTATTAAAGATAAATGGATCTTAATAATAATAATAATAAATGCCTTATGAGTAGTGAATATGTCTAATGCCAAGATGCTAAGGAAATGACCAACTTCAAAGAAGTTTTACCCAATGTTCAGTAAGATTAGGAAACACTTTAGCATTCTAGATGTGGATGCACAATTAAAGATGTATAGAAAATTACCTGAATTAGAAAAGCTAACTAAATTCCTCTGAATTTTAGATTATATTTTGCTTAGAGTTAGGGATGAAAATAATCTCTAGATTTTTGAGATATTCACTGAAAGTGAAACTTTTATGATATAATATTGAGTATCATTAAAATAACATAATGACTATGGTAGGGTTGATGATTTATTTCAATTAAATACTATATGAACTATTTTACCCAAAATGTGATAAAACTTGATATTACCAGGTATCTGGTAATGATCAACTATTTACCAAGTGTTATGGCTTGACCTAACCAACTAGAATTTTTAAAAAAATGCAGCTGACATACCAGGTATGTGCAAGCTCTGTGTACAATATACCAGATAGGCCAGAGCATCAGACAGGCAAATGAGTTTTTGCCTGCAGGAGACATCTTGAGCGCTAGACTCAAGAGTTTTAAATAGTAAGCTTAACTTTTAACACTGAGCTTAAGTTCCTATGTATACAAGTGTCAAGGGAGGGTCAATATTCTGTGGCTTGACTGTCCCTGCTATTAATACTGATGTCTGTTTTAATTAGTGTTCACATAATATGAATCTGACCAATTTGAATCATTGCCTCTGCATGAAGAATTCTCTACACTTGTCTATCTAGATCTTCTTGATGGTAAAGAAAAAAGATTTTCTGAAGAATATTAGAAGCTATTCTCTGTTTTTCCGTTTTATTTATTTTTAATTGATTGGGCGCGCACACACACACACATCATTGTCTACCCTGAGTTCTCCCACCACCCTATCTCCTGCAAACCATCTTAATCTCTTATGACTACCCCACCCTCCATTTTACTCTCCTCCCTCTCTCCTACTTTATGCTTCAGTTCTGTTGAAAATTTAAAATTTTGCTTCCATTTGTTTGTTCGCTTTCCCTGTATCCCTCATGTAAGTGAGACCATCCCATATTTCTCTTTTTCTTTCCGGTTTATTTCCGCTAATATGATTCCTTCTAGCTCCATCCATGTTGCTGTGAATGACATGTTTGTCTTCTTTGATTGATAAATGATATTTCATTATGTAAATATACCACATCTTTTCCAGTCATTGGTCAGTTTTGGGGCATTTGGGTTGTTTTCATATCTTGGCAATTGTAAATATTGCTGCAATAAATATGTGTGTGCAGGTGTCCTTGTGGATTAGTGTTTTTGTATCCTTTGGATAGATCCCCAGTAGTGGAATTGCTGGATCGAATGGTAGTTCTGCTTTCAGTTGTTTGAGGGTCCACCACACAACCTTCCATAGTGCCTAGACTAATTTGTATTCCCACCAGCAATGTTAGGGTGTTTCTTTCTCTCCACATCTATGCCAGCACTTGTTGTTGCCCCTTATTTTTTTATATGGACCATTCTTACTGGTGTAAGATAGTATTTCAGTGTGGCTTTGATTTGCATTTCCCTGATTGTTAGTGATATAGAACATTTTTTTCATATGCCTATTTGCCATCTATATTTCCTCTTTGGAGAAGTGTCTTTTTAGTTCTTCTCCACATTTTATTTAACTAGGCATTTTGCTTTTTGTTAGGTTGTATGAGTTTTTTGTGTATCTTTGTTATCAGATGTTTATCACTTGTATGGAGGGCAAAAATTTTCTCAGTTGGGTTTCCTTTTGTTTTGTTTAATGTCTCTTTTGCTGTACAGAAGCATTTTAGTTTGATGCAGTCCCAGCTGTTTTCCTTCAATTTTTAGCATCTGTAGATGTGTCCAGAAATGGATTTCCAAAGTGTAATTCATGGAAGGTTTTGCCCAAGTTTTCCTCTATGTATTTTATGGTTTCAGGTCTTACTTCCAAATCTTTTATCCATTTTAAGTTGTGTTTTGTACAAGATGTGAGGGAGTTGTCTTGGTTTATTTTTTTTTTTTTACGTCTTGGTCCAGTTTTCTGAATTTATTGAAGAGGTTATCCTTGTTCTAATGTATGTTTTTTTCCCCTTGGTCAAAAATTAATTGACCATATATGTGTGATTTTATTTCTGGGTACTCAATTCTGATCCATAGGTCTGATTGTTTCTGTACTAGTACCATGCTGTTTTAGTTATTATGACTTTGTTGTATGATTTGAAGTCTGGGATTATAATACCTCCATCCTCTCTTTTTTTTGGTCAGGAGGATTTTCGATATTCGAGGTCTTTTGACCTCTAGATGAATTTCAGTAATTTTTATTCTATCTCTTTAAAAAATGTCCTTCAGGTTTTTATTGAGATTTCATTTAATCTGTAGATTACTTTTAGTAGAATAGCCATTTCTTTATGCCTTCTATTTCTTTTAGGAATGTTTTGTAGTTATTAGAACCTATTCTCTGTAATAAGAACTTTTATGTATTCATCTATATAAAGAATCTGTCATAAGTTATGTTCCCTAGGAAACAGACTCTAGTTTGGGGTTTGCTGTATAGGGTAGTGTGTTGACTGAAAAGTGTCTCTGAAATCAAAGCTGGAAGGAGAGAGTGAAAGGAAACAGGAATGGCAAGAGGGAGATGGCAGGAATGCTAAAAGTTTCAAGATTTACCTCAGCCAACCTCAAATTGTGCTCTAGAGCTAGAATGACCCTTTAGTGTCAAGACAGTCTTCTGCACTCTGAGTTAATCTATTTTGGGGTGTGGGCCATGCTGTGGATGCAACTCTCTGAAACTGAGGTAATCCCTGGAGTGGCTGATAGGTGAAGCTTGTCCTAATTGTACCTCTGGCTGCTGGAGCACCAAGTCCTTCAGCAAAGAAAACTTTGGACTGCCCACCCACCATTTTCTTGACCACAGAGAAGAGTCACTTTTTTCTTTAATTCTTCCTCAGTTAAGGAAATGTTATAAGGCATAATAAACGCTCACTTATCTGATTCCATCATATCTGAGACTTTGTTTAGAATGATATATATTGATAAATTTATGTCTTCTAGAATGTAGTACTGGGCAGGATGTTGGGAAGTAGCATGGTTACACTAAGAACACAATTCCTTTCCTTGAAAATATTTATCTTTTAATGGAAACTCCTGGCACAGAATTGGGGTTTTGGGAGAAACCTTGATTCTATTTTGTGAATTTTATTTTACTTGTCTGTCACATAGATATTTATTGTGAATTAATGATGTAATACACAGTATGTCATACACATAATATTTAGTAATCACCTTTCCTTGAGAAGTTTACATGTTATCCTGGGTGATCAATAAAAGGGTGATTTTATATAATAGGCGAGAAGAAACAACTGTAGAAGGAATGATTGGCAAATAGTGCAAATGAAAGTTACCAAAAAGTAACAAGAATTTGTTTATCTTAGTAAGGTAATCTTTGAATTTGTCACCAATAATGCCTAGCTTGCTATGGGCTTTATGGATTTGACCTCTGTTCAAATGCCCCCAAAAAATGTATTATAAAGTGTGAAAGTTCATTTTTAGGGAATGCTGCTTTCAAGATTCTCTACAACTTTGTTAGCTGATGTCTGATTTTGAGATTGAACATGAGATTACCTTACTAAGGATTTGGCAGACTTAATTATTTCATCTAATCATAGCACAGTTCCTGACACCTTGTGGAGTTTAATAAATGTTAAGTGAATTAGTGAATGTATTTTATCAACTGTGAGGCTTACATAGTATTCCCAGTACATGTTGCATTTTCATGTAAACATTAAAAAAAGGAAGATGATGCATATAATGCAGTGAATTCCTTATAAACCCCTCCATGCCTCTTTCCTTCCTTCTATTTTCTTCTTTCCTCCATTCTTCCCTCCCTTTTTTCCTCTTTTTGTCCCTTCCTGCCATCCTTCCTCCCACCTGCTCTTTTTCGTCTTTATTTCTTCTTTCCTTTTCCAGGCAGTAGATCATTTCCTCAAGAAGAGTATTTATCGGAATATTAGTAGGTTTCACAAAAAAAGTGAGATATAATCTGGTTACAGTATGGTACTGGAACTTCAAAGCTAGTTCTCTCCATTATGAGAGGAAATTCTAATGTCTACTAAGTTCACAGTTGATAATTCACTGAAACAAAAAGTTCAAGTGGCTAGAAATCACCACCTTCCAAGTGTAAATGGTGACACTAAACAGTGGAACTCTGTGTGGGTAGGTGGGGCATGTAAACCATACTCTGAAACACTCATCATTCAGCTGATAGATGAAAGTCTCAATTTGTCACATGAATGGGTATTTTAAGTTGAGACATCATAATGTGCAGGAGGATGGGGTTGTTTGAATGGCGAACATGTCATTATTTTTGATTCTTTTAATCCATGAATTAACTTTTGAGTAATATTGGCATATTTATAGGTGTCTGTTCACAAAGTTTTCCTTTCTGTGATAGCCCAGGGCTGATGTTTTAACATGTGTATAGACTTTGAAACCATCTTTATTCAGTGTCTATGACCAATGACTTTAATGAATACCTAACAACTTACTTCAACCAAACAAATAATTAGTCTCAATTACAGAAGTGTAAATTTGACTCTAATTAATGAATATGCCAGGTTTTACACATTGGTTTAAGTGTAATTGATCTTAGGGCCACAGAGATCAATTGACGGTTTGGCAATGTGACAACAAGTAGGAAGTGACTCAGATGTATGTAAAAATGCTCACCATTAGAAAGATTAATTGGTGTATTAGTGATAAACTAGTAGTTGACTGATGTAATAATGATATCTCCATAGTAAGAAGTCTCAAAATAGGATCACAGACTTCAAAGCTTTTAATTGTATACAATTATGATCAGAAATACTCCTTTAAAAGAATATTTGTCACATTCATTTGTCCTCCAATTAATTTTAGTTTTTTTTTCTTTTTCATAATTAAAGAAGAGCATGCTGGAGGAAGTATATGACTATTAAATTTAGACTTTGAAATATTGTCACTTCACTGTGTTGGTGGGTCTGGGTGTGGAGAAACAAGTGACTGTATTAAAAAGACAATGACTGATTGCTAGCTAGTATTTCTCCATTCCTTCCACTGTTAATAAAGTCTGCTTTGTTGCCATGTTAACTTCTTCCCACTTTAACAGAGAAATCTGGAGGGAAAAAAAGGAAGGTGGTTCAATTGTGCCATTCTGTTTCTTCTTTGAAGAGCTTCTGATACTTTGAATGATGGGTTAAAAATGCTGAGATGATGTGATGGAACTGAATGGTGAGAGAAGCCAGATTGATGACACATTCGTTTCATAACAGAATGTGAAGGGTCACTGGCTGAGGGAGAGACATGCCGAGTCCTAGATCAAGAGAGTGAGAGGTGGTTGCTAAGTGAGGAGTTTGGAGATGAGAATACTACAGAGTCTTTGTCCTTTTTCCAAATATTCCCTGCCTATGTTCTTTTTACCCTCTTCCCCCCTACCTCCAAACCCCAGACAACTCTCCTAATAAAAGGATTTTTCAAGAAAGATGTCAAAGAAAATATAATTTTTCAAGAAAGATGTCAAAGGAAATGGTTGAATGAGGTACAGGGGCAGCATGAGACGAGAATGGAGGAAGGTGATAAAGGCACTATTTAGAAGTTAAGCCTGAAAAAAACTGGGGCAAGAATCAAAGCAACTCTACAGGCAGGGATGAGGTAACCAGGGCCCTGAAGATAATCATAAGGAGCTGGAGTCTGAGGCAGGAAAAAAGGCAAGGCTGGTTAAGAGGTTTAAGGCAGAGGATGACCTACTTAGAAAAAGATCTTTTCAACAGCCAGACTTTGGACTGGAGGGGAAATAGTTCAAGAGGCCCAGGAGTAGGTTGTATTTGTCTCAGTGGAAGTTGTTCCAAGTAAACAAGAAGTTGTAATTACTATACTGAATTGTGAGCAGATAGTTAAATTAAGGAGTCATGTGCAAGAACATTTCCTCTTTAAATGCTTTTTTTTTTTTAAAGGTCTTCTTTTTATCAAATTTTAATTCGCATTCTGTTGTGTAGTACAAACTCATTTAGACTACTTTGCTGGAAAAACATTCTAAATCTATGAACATTCTGAAAAAGGCAGACTTTTATTTCTTGCAAATATGTAAAGAGGCTTAACTTAACCTTTTATACTGTGTGAACTCATTTGCACTATTCCTTGGAAGAGCTCTTAATAGGTGAGTATAATATATATCAAAGTAATTTTATAAACACCTATTTTATTAATTCAGGAAATTAGAATGGCTTGATATCCTTAGTATTCTTTTAAGATACCTCATTTGTATTGACTTATTGTTTCATAATCTGGTATGATGGTATAGTTTTAAACATAAATTTTGGAGCTAAATTAGTTGGATTGAATCCTGGCTCTGCCATTTGCTGCCTTGTGAGGTCACTGGAACTCTGCATGTGTGTCTCACTCCTCTCATCTGTAAAATGGGTTAATAGTAATACCTATGGGAGAGTATTGTAACAATGTATTTTGTGTATACACACATATACACATACATATGTACATATACGTTTTATTATATTTAGGACAACAGTATCAGAAAACTGCTTACTAAATATTATTAGAATTCCTAACAATATTTTTGTTTGTTAGTAATGATTACTTCTAATAGTAATAGTAATGATGCAATCTTAATTGTTAATCTTAATAATATTTTGTGTACCATCCCTTGCTCCTCCTGCTATTTTCTTGTCTCTCTTTTGTAGTAAAACAAGAGTTGCCTTTACTTGCTCCCCTCTTTCCTCTAAAATCTAATCTATCCACCACTGCAGTAAGGGCAACAGTGACCTCTACATTGATAAATCCAACCCAGTTCTCAGTTCTTTTTTCATCCTAAACCTGTCAGCAACAGTTGAATGCCCATTTCTTTAATATACTGCCTTCATTTGTTTTTTCAGAAACCATTGTCCTTATTCACTCCCACAACTCATTGGCAGCTCCTTGTCAGTTTTCTTGGCTGATTTTGTTTTTCCAAGATCTCTTAATGACAGAACCAGAATTATTCCTTGATCCTCTTCTCAACTCTCTTAATCATAGTACCCAGTACTCGTTTTAAATACTGTTTTCTTGATGATGCCTGACTCATTGACACTTCTATTCTCAACTCTTTCCCCAAATTCCAGTCTGCACATTTAATTTTTTACTCAGTATTCTGACTTGGAGGAATAAAAGACACTAAAAATTTCAAATGTCCAAAAGCTGTGCGGCTCATTTTCTCCTCAAAAGTGGTTCTACGCACACCCCTCCAGTTACTTAGGGCAAATCATAGCAGAAGTCATCCTTCACTTGTCTTCTTCTGTCATGCTTCCTATTAAACAGTCGATTTGCATTCAATTCATGTTCTGTTGGGTTGACCTTCACAACAGATCCAGATGGTGCCTGTTTTTACAACTCCACCCATTCTGAATGACTATCTTTTCTTTCATGGCTTACTGTAGCAATAGCCTGTCCTCATGCTTCTATTCTCTCCTGATATAGTCTCACACAGAAGACAAGTAACAGTAAAACCTTGTCACCCCTCTACTTCAAATCCTGCAGTAGATTCCTAATTCAATCAGAATAAAAAAAGTCTTCATCATGCCTTAAATGGTTTTACATGAGTTGGTTCTTGTTTTCCCGATGCCATTTCCCAACACTTTCCCATAATTCATGGTGGTCTAGTACTGTGCCTGCTCACTATTCCTGATACATGTTAGGTACTATTATGCTTGAGGCTTTGAACTTTTAACTTTGCTTAAAACAATTGTTGTATATATAACCCTACAATTTCTTTACTTCCTGCCATTGCCCAAACATCATCTTTTTAATGTGTTAGCTATGCACTCATTTTAAAACTGTAACCCTCCAAACCCCCACCCTCACCTGTGACATCTCTTATTTTTCTTACTCTCTCTCTGCTATACAATTTAGTACGTTTTCCATCTCGTATGCAATATATTTAATATTTATATTACATAAATATAAATAACAATAAATTAAATATATATTAAATATAGTCTTACATTTTGAACTGTATTCTCCCATTGGGGAAGGAAGTGTCTTTTATTTCCTGATTAGATTTAGATCAGTATCTGCTATGTAGTAGGGATACAATAAACATATTGGATGAGTTAGTACTCTTTGTCCTTCCACTCCCCAACAGATATGTTGAAGAGGGTTTTCCATAAATGTTACACAGCATACTTACATGTCATCGAGAGTGAACATTATCTATTACTTTAATTTGCTAATTTAATAGGCATAGCTCAATGTGAAGATTACTAAACCAGTAACCAACATGGCTCTCTTCTTCTGGAATGTCTTCTCTTAAACTCTTTAAACAATTATCTCTTCATTAAACTCTGTATTACCTGTGAATTTTTTTCTTATTTGATCATTCTTACCCATAGTTTTCCAATTCCTCAGAATTGATTCAGCACTTATTTTTCTCTACTATACAATTTTGTCATCAATTTCATATTTGTATATGAAATCTTGCAGTTCTTTATGGACATCATCTGACAGAATAATGTCAAGCTTTCATGCTCCAATCTATTTTTAATTGGAAATAATTTTTCAGGAAGATTCCTCAGAATCTTTGGGAATGCATTGCTTTAGAAGACAAAACACTCTACACTAAATCAGTCTTACAAAAATGTAATGTACAACAGAAGGTATCTGAAAAATATACTTTGTAAAATTAATGATTTAAAGAATTTTCTCTTTTATTCTTATGGATAAGCTATGTGGAATAATTTGTTTTCTTGTATTTAATAAGTAGGATCTAATGGATAGCTATAGGATAATAAATCCTTCTATACCTTAAAAAAGGGTACTATATGACAAGAAAACACGTATGTATTTGCTGAGTCATGTGATCATCACTGTAAAGATGTGATGGCCAATTAGAATATGTATAATCCTTGTTCATTAAAACGGTGGTTCATAGGGGAGATTCATGATTAGGTTTGCTTCCTTTCTGACAATCTTCTACTTATCTTTTAATTTACACAGTCCATTTCCTGCAATTGCATAGAACATCTGCATATTAAACATTAAAATGACTTAGTTTATGTTGCAAACTTACAGAACCAAGTAAAGTCTGCACCAGTGTCAGACCTTTACCATTAAGGAAACCTATCCAATTATTTAGTATTGCAGGAGCACATACCATCTGCTAGGGAAAAAAATCAGCAAAACAGGTTTGATAGACCAACACTGGCTGAGGTTTGGGTCTGTTTTTTGTTGTTGTTGTTTTCATAGATTAGTGTGAAAAGTCTTTTTATATTTTTCAATGTTTTCATTTCATGAGAGTGAGTTTTGCATGGATATTACTTGGTGATATATATTCACTGGAGGAATTTTTTTTTAATTCTGCTTTTACAAAATGTCATGGATTCTTCCATCCCATTAACTTCTTTGAATATTTTGAAAATGAGTTTTATAAAGTGCTTAACCAAAAGAGACCTGAATGTTTAGAGAAACTAAGGAGATATGGAGGGGTTGGTGAGCCTTCCGTGTTTCTGATGTCCTTTCATTTGTCTGTTAGTAAATAAAAATGAAGGTTATACAAAAACATAATTGCTTATTTACAGGAAGGGATATAGCCTCATTAAAAAAATATCTTTGACATTTTGTTTTAATATAGGGATTTTCAGGTGAAATATGTAATTAATTCAGCATTTGTTAGTTTTTAGATACAACAAATACATACACACATAGAAACAAATATATGAACTTGGACATACAGCTCCTTCATTATGGAAAAAATAAAAATGTATAGAATGCTTCCTGTGTACCAGGCATTCTGCTAGTCTTTGGTTGTACAGTGACCATTATCATATGAGGCAGATCATGTCCAAGTCTTCATGTATTTCACATTTTAGTGGAAGCATACAAATTTTTCTAGACAGATAAAATTGAAAGAAAGAGGTAAAGAAAAAAAGGAAAGTGGGAAAGAAAATAGAATGAAAAATAGATATTTAGAAAATGGATAGATTTCTAATTTAAAAGCGGAAGTGTTGTGAATAGAATTTTATGTCAGAAGATTATATTCACTATATTATTTACATTATATTTCCAAATAAATAACACTTTCAAATATTTAAATTTCAAAAGAAAACTCAAAACTCAGAAATTCATCAAAGTCTACTTTGTAGGGTCCAGAATATCCTATAAAACATAATAATTTTTGTCCCCATAATTCGGCTTCAGGATCTACTTTCTGTTAGTGTTTACTTATTGGACAAATACTTTCATTTGTCATACATGCTTTGAGGGACATGTAACAGAGAACAAATCAAAGTTCCTGACCTTGTGGATCTTTAAAGGATTTTCTCTTTTATTCTTTTGGATAAGGATATTATACTTATTAAACAATAAGTAAGTGTAAAGTGTGTTGTAGATCAGTGGGTGATAAGAGCTATGGACAAAAGAAATTGAGGGGAGAAATCAGAAGTATCTAGCGTTGTAGGACTGAAGATCCTGCTGCTGTCGGTCATATTCTACTCCTTCAAGTAACTATCTAAACATGCTTTACAAACCTTGACATCTATACTAATATTGTACATGGTAAACAGACTTTATGAAACAATTTGTTGAGACATTCCTTTTCTCATTTTTTTCAACATAGAAAACAAAATGACGATCTCTAACTTGTGACATAAAATAGTTACTTGAGACCATGTTACTTGAGACCTTCACCTCAACTTAGTGGCAAACAGCTTCTTTTTTCACACACACACAAAAGAAATTTCACTAAACAGTTCTTGAATAAACAACTTTTGTCTGATTACCTGTTTCAAAGTTTTCTTTAGTTAAAGTTGATTCTTCATGAGAGACTCATAGTTTTGAACTCTTGTTTTTTCTTCTTCAATATGAGGTTTATTTTCTTTGTTTTCAAAATGGGAATATTCTTTAGACTTTCTGATCAGAAAATTCAGATGAAGATTAGACTGATGCATGTTACCAATTAGGCTGGGCAATAGTAGTGGGTAAATTGAATACATAAAGACTGGCAGAACATCCTATTGGAGTGTGATTGTAGACCCTGCTAAATGTACAACTGCTTGTGAAAAGAAAGTAGCCAACAACTAGCCAAAGGTGATTAAACTGAGATTAATTAAACCATATAAAATATTCATAAAGGGCACTAAATCTACATAGTGATTTGTTATAGCTAATCCTATGCAAGATGGTGGCCACAGTTAGGGCTAAAAATGATGTTATTTAATGCTAGGTGTGTGTCCATAGAGTTGATAGTGCTCCTGCTATTGTAGTACATGTGTATGTTGATAATACATTTGAACAAAGAATCAAAAGATACATTTTCCTAATTTCATTTTCAATAATCATCATTAGAAGGCAATTAGATTTCTGCTCTCAAATATTTTGGAGTAGTCAAATCTGATGGACTCCATTATATAGTGCAAAACACAGTGGGTATTCTATAATTGGTGAAGTCAATAAGAGTTTTTTTTCTGAGAAAAAGAGCAAGAGAAATACTCTTGAGCATGTAATCTGTAAAGTATCATTCCTGAGAAGAAAGTAATCTTTAATGGAGAATTCTGCTTATGGGTCATTTCTTCCTTATTCTTGATGAATCTTTCAAAGAATTGCTCATTTTAGCCTAAGTATTACTCCATTTTCAGCCTAAAGAATAAAAAGGTGAATTTCAAATAAGCTCTGAAGGTCATCCATTTTCACAGGTAAAATTTATGGTTTTATATGCTCAAACTGGTTATCTTTCCAGTATAGTTTTGTGCCCACAACACTACAACAGGTTAAGCACTTGTCACTTCATATTTAAAATCTTACAATAGAATATGCATCACCTCCATTTGTATAGATTCTCCCTTTTAAAATCACTCAGCACCTAATCTTTAAAATGATTTTTTAAATGTCGATTTTGCAATATTGTGGAAAATATTTGTTTTCATGATGGTCATAAAGACATCAATGGAAAGTTAAGCACTATTTGTTCATGTTTGTAAGACCTACAAAAAGTAATTTAGTTGTTGAACTTGATTTCACTTACCTGTAAATAATAACATTTGTTTCATATGGTTGAGTTGAGAACAAAAAAATCTATGATTTGCTCAGTGCCAGGATGAGAGAAGTGATCCAATTGGACTTCTACTACCTATTGTAGCCACAATTGCAATGTTCAGTGGTATGTCATTGATGAGGTAATATAAAATAGGCACAAATTCCTGTGTGATTCCAGCTACACTAAAATGTTTCTAGTCTTTTTAAATCAATTTTCCCTGCTCAAACCTTTTTGTTTCATCATCTTGGTTTCCATTTATGAAATTCCAACACCTATATACTTACTCTGTAACTATATGAGTTCTATCAGTTCTTGAATCCTAGTATTTTCTAACATTTTTCAATAACCCTACCTTGACTATTTTCAAGTCAGACTCATTTTAAGTATCAACACTTATCAGATCCTTATCATTTACCTCCATTCTTCCCTCTCATATTTACCCCCCCTTTTTTTTTTTTTACAGATTTGCTTTCAAAGTGTATCTTTCTTATCTCCATATCTATTATAAATTTTAATGGGTATAATGAGTTTAAATATATCCATATATGTGTGGCATATGGGGCAAATCAGTACTTGTTTTTGTATTACTGAGTTAAAAAAAAAAAGCCAGTCAACAATCATGTGTTAAGATGTTCTGGGCTCTAAGGACTTTATTTGTACTATTGAACATGTACCACAATCCTGTAAAATTGAAAAAGAGAGGCTTGTAGCTTGTAGATGTTGGGTAATTTGCCCAAGGTCTCTCAGATGGTAAATTCTATAAGCAGGATCTACACTCAGGGACATTTGCATCAGAGCCGATCTTAACCATCAAACCACACCAGTGTTTATGCAGGCCTACCAATTCCTATAAACTTGACATCCTCAGTGTTTCATTGTTTTCCTTTCACTGTTTGATTTTAATCTTCTTTATAGTATGCCTTATTATACCAGGGGTCTTTTTGATCCTTAATTATTTATAGACTTTTTAATATGAAATTTTACTAGCAGTAGATGCCTGTAATTCTTCCTGCTTTTCTTTTTAATTTTCCTTCACTATTTTTATGTGTAAATTTATTTATTTTTAATGTATTTATTTTTTTATTTATTACAAACCTATCTATCGATCTATCTATCAATCATCTATCTATCATCTATCTATGTTTGTTACATTGTTGTGTACACCTGGGTTTCCCAATACTTTGTTACCCATGAACCATCATATTAATCTCTTGTGTGCTTCCTTCCCCCACTTCATCTCCTCCCCCTTCTCTTGCTCTATGCTTCACTCCTATGGACAGTTAGTTTAAATTTTACTTTGTTTTTTGTTTCTTTTGCCCTATTTCTTGCATATGGGTGAGATCATCCAGTATTTCTCTCTTCCTTTCTGAATTATTTCTAACATGATTCCTTCTAGGTCCATCCATGTTATCACACATACTTCAAATTTGCCATTTTTGATAGCTGAGTAATATTCCATTGTGTACAAACACCATAACTTTCTGATTCATTGGTCTGTTTCGGGATACTTGAGTTGCTTCCATATCCTGGCTATTGTAAAGAGGGCTGCAACATCCAAGTATAGGTATATAAAGTTTTTTAAAAAATATTTTCTTTGAAAATATGTTTATATAAGTCTCCTACTTAAATAAGCACTCTTTTCTATTCAAAACCTTTGCAGTAGTTAAAACCAACCTCTTAGAGTAGAAGAGCTTTTACACACTATCAGTTCCCTAAGTTTAAAAAACATATATTGTGGCTTTTATTTACATGTCTACAACTTTATGCTTTTTAATAAAATGTTTCCTTTAAAGTTTCAATGTGAAAGAATATTTGGTTTATCCTTCTTGATCCTTGATATTTAATTTCCAGTTTCTGAAATTATATACACATATATTTCCTTGTGCATTTATTTTCACATCAGGCACTGACATCCCTTATCAGTGCAGTTCCACCCTTGTATAGAATATAAACTCTGAGGTCAGGTAACATGTCAGCCTTGTTTATCTGTTACAAAATCAGTTTTGAATAGCTATATTTGATGACTAAATGAGTGGAAGAGTAAGTTCAGTTGCAAAATACATCTTCAAAACAGTTAACTGAAATTTTCTGTATTCTTCATGCTTACCTTTATTTGTGTCCTGTTGCAAGTGTCTAAGTGACCTTTTGGGTATAAAGTCGCAGAAAGGGGGCAGGCTTTGCAGCCAAGTATTTCTTGTTTCAAATCCTGGCCTTAACAATTAAAAGCTCTGTGAGCAAGGCAAGTCCTTTAACAACAGAGTCAAAGTTTCTTAATGGATAAGGTAGGGAAAACAATCGGCTTCCCTGCAGGTTGGTTTTACCAGTTGTGAAAGATATTGCAGTACTCAAAGAAGATGTCCAACATATAGTATTATTTTATGCATTTTGTGCTATGAGCTAGACAATATGATCTGCATAAACCAGCATACCCCTCATAAAATAACTCATAAGAAAATAGGTCTCAGAAATGTTCACCACTACCTAATAGTTTAATGACATACCTTTTTGTGGTGTTTCTACATTTCCTATCATTTCTGCTATTTTAATTTCCATTCCTAGTTTATTTGTACAACTTTCTCATTTGTGAGCCATAAGGAAATAT
This sequence comes from Uropsilus gracilis, assembly GCA_004024945.1. Classification (NCBI taxonomy): domain Eukaryota; kingdom Metazoa; phylum Chordata; class Mammalia; order Eulipotyphla; family Talpidae; genus Uropsilus; species Uropsilus gracilis. The sequence goes on from PVHY01001667.1 coordinate 98,973, forward strand.
TCTCCCCTCCTTCTTTCATTTTATGTCTTTAGTTCTATAGTAATACGTGGTGTCAGACAGGGATTGGTCACAAAAAGGTGTGTTGCTCTATAGATTTCAAGCAGTGAAGGATTTGATACAAAGAATTAAGTGCTTTACTGAAGCACTTGAAAAAGCTGAGGGAATGAAATTCAGGGGAAGATGCCACAAGCTCTTCACTTAACCATGATCTTACAGAGATTCAGAAAACTGCATAGACTGCAGGAAACCACTGGCAATTTCCACTGCTGTTTGTATCATCAAATCAGGTGTTTTGTAAGGAAATGCCCAGTGGCTGCTGTCAAACTTCATGTCTGCAGAAGTCCACACCTTTGCTCATCATCGCCAGGAAAGCCTTAATAAACCTTTAGCCTCTCCCCAGCATGTATATCTGCTGTAAACTTCTGGAACATGTGATAGATACCAGGCTTTTGGCCCCTGTGATGCAGGGAGGGAACATGACAGGAGGAATGGTATGGAGTTGCCAAGAAATAAGCAGGCACAGCTCCCCCTGTCCATCATTACTCTTCATTTGTATTCTAATTCCCCTAATTCCTGTTCTGTGTTGAATTCTGATCTCTGATCTTTCAGCCATTGCTGTAATGGTTGTTGAATAAGTAAATCTCTTTAAGAAAGAAGTTATTAATATTCAGCATGTATACCAGTGTCTCTGGCATCTTTATATATCTTTCAGGAACTTATCCTTTTTTTTGTTACTATTATTTTTAATGAAGTGACTTTTTCTTAGATCCTTAATGATTGTTTGAACAGTATATTATTTCTCCTCTGAGCTGTGGTCACCTCCCACCATACTCATTCTTTGCTAAAAAAGAGATAAAGGACAGGCAAAAACTCTGGGGCACAGGTCAAGTCTGTGGGGTAACTGTTCTAAAAAAAAAAAGTTTTATTAGCAAACAGCCACACCCATTTATTTCCACATTCTCAGTCGCTCCTTTTACACCCTGGCAGTCCAGCTGAATATTTGCAACGTTGGCCATGGAGTCTAAAATTTATATCTGGCCCTTTATAGAAAAGAGTCTAGAAATACATTCTAGATGACAAAAGAAAGGGAACACCATGGGTGGCTTTCCTTATTTATATGCTAGTCAAATTCTTTTATAACCAATTCAATGAATATCAGCTTTCTAATTTTATGGGTAAATGATATCATCTTGTGGAAGTCTGTTGATAACCTTAAAAATAAAAATACCATGTATACAACAGAAAAGCGTTCATTGAGTCAAAAGAGTGAATGAATATGATCGAATTTTTTTTTTTTTTGAGACTATGTCTTGTTATTTTTGCATGTGGAACCGCAGGCTCACGTTATTCGGGGTACCACGGACTCAAGCAATTCCCAGCCTCAGCTTCCCAGGTAGCTGGGCTTACAGGCATGGGCCACCACGCCCAGCTTTTTTTTTTTTTTTTGGGGGACTAGGTCTCACTGTGTTGCCCCAAGTGGGGCTTGAACCGTGATCCCTAGCCCCGGCCACTTCACAGGCTGAAGCTTACAGGCATGAGCCACCGTGCCTGGCTTTGTTTCCTAAGTTCTTGATTGTCATCTCCATTCTTATATGCTCTATCACTAACAGGGTATCCCTCTTCTTTCTCAAAACCTTTACTTGTTATTAAGTGGTATCAAAAATCCCTGATGTCTAATAAGGTCCTAATTTTGATAAATTAGAAAATATGCTGTAAAGTTTTTTTTTTTTCTAGTAATTAAGCCTCCAATCTTATTAACAACTTGATTTTGCTGGTGACTTTTGAGTCCTGAAGACAACTTATAAATGTTGCCACCTAAGGATTCATCCACATTTTTCTTCCATTTTATGACTTCAAAGTCAGTTTATCAGAGAGAGAGGGTTTTTTTTTTAATTAGCCATTATCAGTTGTTATTTCTCATCAGCTATAATCAGCTACGTGTCCTTCAGCATATTCTGTTATCTTTTAAATCTTATACAACGGGATGCCTTCTTCTGGAGCATTGTAACTTTTCTCTAGGCAGTTCTGTATTCTTATATGACCTCTATCCGTGCTGATCACCTTGGCTCCCATTGTGCATACTTCATACACTTGCTCTTTGATTTCTGCTCTTTCTGCTCCAATCCTTATAATTTCTTAACCTCTTTTAAAGTTCTTTTTCTTTATCATTAAATGTGTCTACAGATGGAAGTGTTCATTTTGTTCTTTAAAGCATTTCAATATTTTCTGTCTCTTGAGTCTATTTCTTGTGTCATTTTAACTAGCTCCTTCGTGATCTGAAAACTCAATAGTTCATTTTTCCTCTTGAAAAAATATTTCCTTGTTTAACAAGAATTTGTTCTCTGTTTATGCCTTTCAAAATTATTGATTTTTGAGATATTAATTTAATTTTGAAAAAAAAAACATGGCCTTTCACTTTGCATCGTCCTATGCCTATTCTTTCTTACAGATTTTTCTGATCATTTTGAAGACTGTTCCAAGTAGTATCTGTTTTGTTCATAAACCTGATAGCAACGATCTAAAGCTTGGTTCTCTATTTTTACAAAGTAATTCTAGGTTTGTTCTGCTCAGTTTTTTTTTTTTTTTTTTTTTTTTTTTTTTTTTTTTTTTTTTTTTTTTTTAGTTTCTTTCATCCTTGATACCTTTTTTGATGGACAGCATTGGTAGAATTTCTCAAGATATACACTCAGTGAGGCTGGGCATGGTGGCTCATGCCTGTAAGCTTCAGCCTATGAAGCGGCCGGGGCTAGGGATCGCGGTTCCAGTCCCGCCTGGGGCCCGTAGCGAGACCTAGTTCCAAAAAAAAATAGCTGGGTGTGGTGGCACGTGTCTGTAATCCCAGCTACCTGGGAAGCTGAGGCTGGGGATTGCTTGAGTCTGTGGTACCCCGGGCAATGAGAGCCACGGGCAAAAATAGCAAGACCTAGTCTCAAAACAAACAAACAAATAAACAAACAAAAGATATACACTAAGTGAAGTGCATATTAAATGTTTTTCCCGTACCCATTTTTTTTTTTTTTTTGGCATTTAGGGCAGCTACATGTATGCATGTGGTAGTTCCAAATGCCAAAGTTATTTCCTTGATTATATATCTTCTAATGCAAGTGTTTTATTAACTAGCTTCATAAGTATAAATCCATGTTGACAGTTGACATTATTCATATGAAATTAGTTTTAAATGTACACTATCCAGCATGGTAGCTACTAGTCACATGTGGCTAATTGACTTAGTTCAGTGCTTCATTCAAACTTAATCTGTTTCAAGCGCTCCCTAGCCAGGGTGTGGCTTGTGGCTACCACACTGAAAAGTGCAGCTCTCGAACACTTCCATCTTTATAGGAAGCTCTCTTGATTACCAATACTTAAGAATGCCTTACCTTCATCTGTAATACATTCCCCTACTCATATTAAACCCTCTGCTTATATTAGGATTATATAAATCTGCTTTCTCTTTTAGATGTTCCTCTAAACCTCATTGTCACTTGTTCTTTGTGTTAATGTGTTTCTGTTTCTGTCCCCTTCCCCCATATTTGTCATTTAATTCAATGAGTTCCTTTTTCTTGCATTTTCCTTATTATTTATTTCTTAGATCAGTGGCTCTCAAACTTTAATGTGCTTTTTTGGGGATGGCATCAGTAGAGCTTCTTGAAATATGCAACAAGTAAGCATAAAGCATAAAATCACAAAAACACTTGGAGAGTTTGTTAAAACATAGATTGAAGGCCCTCACCCCCAGACTTCATCCAGAAGTCCAGAATGGGGCTGAATAATTGCATGTCTATCGACTTGTTGTTACTGCCACTGGTTTGGCAGCCCCCACTGGTTTAGAGAACCTTTGGCGAAGGCAAGCTGCTATTTCCCTTTGCCTACCTTCTTACACAGAGTTTTTTATTATACCCCCCTCAGATATATTTCAGTATTTTTCTATTTAATTTATTCCTTCCTTTTAGGTATTTTTAATCCATCATGTGCTTTCCCCTTAACTTGAAATCCATCTTCCTTGATTGTATCTAACTCTATGCTTTCTCTTTGTTTTTGCTTCCCCGGGACTTTGAAAATTGCATTAGTTCAACAACAGATGTTGCTGGATTTCTTTCCTCTTCCTCTTGGATACTGGATCTTGAAGGGGGCCAGTGGTGCCTTCCCCCCTTTCATTGTGGCAAGTCCTTGGGCATTAACTTGTTTTCACTTGTGCTTCTCCTACCACGAAGCTCCTTGGTATCCCTCCGTGTCTGACTGAAAACTTAGCAAATGACAACTGTGTCATGTCTTTTGCCATCCTTCACATAGTAGCAATAACGTCTCTCTGTAGCTTAATGAAAGTCTCTTGGCAAGCGGTCAGTACTCTTTCCAGTTCTTACCGTTTTCTCCATAGCAATTATGTTCTGTAGCTCTAGTCTCCAACTGTCTCCGTGTTTTACTAAAAGTAGCTCATATTCAATCACTTTATAAAAGCAGCCTCACAACTTCATCAATTTCTTAAATCTTGAGTTACCGTATAGTCTCTAAAAAAGTTTTTGTTTTCCCGTTGCATTAGAACATCCATTAAGCTTTTTACTTGCTGGCAAAGTAAATGTTGCCTATGTATTAGCCTGGATTTATTTGAATGCCATTACTAAGTATTTCTCAGTTTTATTTCTTGTTGGGTTTAACTTTCATCCCCTCTGAAGAACTCTTTAGGATACAGACTGGTATTATTATGAGGAGCTTCCAGAATCAGGAAATTCATTTTTTTGCATCTTGCCTCTGTTTCTCATTTTCCTTACCTACACAATGAGCTCGGATTGGCGTTTATCTACTAGAGTCATTGAGAAGAATGAATGAAAGAAGATACTTAGCACAATGTATGGTTGATGGTCAATTTATATCTTGGTTGCTATTAATATCATTATATAATCATACCATCCCATGAGGAAAGTAATTCCATTCTGTTCTACTATGCCTTGCAGAAGATGCTGTAGATGAATCAGCAGATGAATTTACAATAAAGGTTTTCTTAAAAAACATTTTCCTAATTTTCATTTGACAACTTCATTCTCTTTATTTTTACCTGTTACTCATGTCTGAACTTTTACAGTATTTATCTTTTTCTCAAAATCTGACAGAAAACGACTTTAAAATAAAAACAAAAGCATAGCAGCAGATACCTCGGTGCTTCTTGTTCATACAGGTCCAAATGTTCTTAATGTTTTGTTTTCTGTCACAACTTGATTTCTTTCCAACTTGCACTTCATACCAATTCAGGTCATTGACTGCTGTTAATAATTCATTCCAGCTTCACATTTTTAGACAAGTGTTTTCCTGGCTTATGGGGAAGATGGGTGCAAATAATGCCAGTCTAGCTCTTTGCATGTTAATATTCAGGGAAGAAAGACCTTCCCTTATAATACTAACTAGAGGAATTGTTTGACACTTGGATCGCTTGCTTATTCCTAGACCAATTTAGTGATGTGGTATATGGTAAGTAGCTCATATTGCTTCAATCCAGGCTTGACCTTTGAGGTCTGTAGTGGGAAAAAGAGTAGAAATGTATCGGGCACACACAAAAGCAATGATTGTTAAAATATGAATGTTCTGTAATCCATGTAACCTTTCTCTACATTGATGGACATTTGGTTTTTCTAAAACTTGACCTTAAAATTAATGCTAGGATGTCCATGAGCCTTGGTTGACATTTTTATTGGTTTTATTGTTCAGGATAATTTAGTAGGATTGGGATGACTTTGTTCAATGATGTGTATGTATGTAAAGCTTTTGATATGTAGATTACAACCACATCTTTCATGAGCTTAATTGATTGAAACTCAACGATGCCTAATCAGAAGTCTAGACTGAGACTAGAGAAATCAAGAAAGCAGTAGTAGAGAATAAATGTGAACATGAGTGAGAAGAGCACAGTCTAGTTCAGTGTCTGGGTTACATCTGTCCCCTACTCATTGACCTACTCTTGCAAGGGAGCAGCCTACTCTCAGATTCTTCTAGTTTTGTGTTATCTTAGTTCTCATTCTTGGCATGTCTTTTGTAGTGTGAGATTGTGCCCAGCTGAGTTTCATTCTAGTGATCAAAGTTAGACTTTACTTTTTTTGTACAATATGGATCCTAAACACATGCCAACTACTTCATCTAGTACTCCACCAAAAGAAATAGCAATCTGTGCAGCACTGTTGGGAAACCAGGCTGACTTCTACTTCTCAAGTCTGTATCCTGTGCTTTTTTTTTTTTTTATAACTTAAATGTTTCTCAAGGGATAATTTTGAGGATGCTAGGTTTTCACCTTCCTTATCCACTTCAAAGATTATGCCCAAAGATGCACCCCTACTATATTGCTAGGTTACTATTATCACATATTTTCTATCACTTTATATTCTTGCTAGCAGGTAGGCAAAGGTACTTTTCACCCCATCTTTTTCCATTCTGAGTTAAAGCATCCCAAAGTTAGTTTTAAAATTGTATATTTAAGAGGAGGAAAAAGAGCTAGTTAATATAGTTAACAAAGGTTGCCGTTCACATTTCCCTTTTATGAGCTAGGGTAGTGAGATGACCAGGAAATCACAACATCGCTAAATGAATGGAAAATAAAATTGTTAATCTCATCTCACCTGAAAGCCTATATCCAAGATACTGACAAAGCTAATTTAGCTTTTGTAGATTAGACCAGACCCTCAGAAACATACCAACTTCTGATGGTATTATGGTAAAATGATTGAAAAATCTAGAAAAGAGCTGCTTCCTAATAGACTTAGTGTACCTAAAATTAGCTAAAGATTGAGATACTTCTAGTATGGTAGACATTTTAGCATAATTTAATTTCTGAAGTCAAATTTGATTCCATTATATTTTTCCTAAAAATTTAATAAACTTTAGATAGGAAATTACTTGACGTGCAAATTACTGATGCTTCGCTTGCATATCAACTACATTATGAAAATTCTTGCATAAATTGGTCCCATCTAAAGCATCATTCAATAACCACTCTTTGTAGCTGATAAGGTTAGTTTGTCCTTCTGTGAATTTCTGTGTAGGGCTGGTCTTAACATTTAGGGCATGATCTTAACATTTAGAGCACAACAATGGGGTATCCTTTTCATTCGTAGATGACTCTAATGGGGTAATTATTTTTGGAGATAAAGTGAGTTTGCTTCAGTAGAATATTTAATGAATTAACAGCATAATGAATAATTCATTTTATTTGAAACTTTAAAATATTAAAGTAGTAAAGGCAAGGGCTGATTTACTTTTAAAGTAAGACATGCTAATTTTCAGTTTACTCTTAAAGATCATGTTTTGATGATGCAAGTAGTTCAAGAAAGCTGAAATAAATAAAATGAAACAAATAGTACACTATATCTTTTAGAAAAGAAGAAAACATTTCCTCTTTTACCCTAGTCCACCTCTTCATCTCTCATCCTGAGCTCCAGCTATAATCAAATACTGGAAGTACGCTCTCTCTTTATGGTGGAATATAATACTGGGTTAAGATTCCTTATCAAGTTGAGATACACTCTTGTTACATTGATCCAATGTTAAGAAGGTGACACCTGGGTACTGGGAAGCCTTTACCATAGAAAATGAATTAACTTTTTGGAATTTTCTTGCTTAGCTGATATGGGGGAAATTGTATGGATGGCTCAAATTCAGCAGATCACTTTTTCAGATTTAACACAATCTAAGAAATTCTAGTATCAGCTAACACATACCATGTATTTACCAAGTGCTAGAAACTGTTCTAGAAACTGAAAATGCTAGAAACTGATACAAGTACGTTGTATCAAATCAGTCTTCACAACCATATGAGGTAGGTTCTATTTTTTAAAAGAGTACATTATTTCTAAATGAAACTAACTTGTAAATGGGCAAAACTGAAAATACAATATGGTCCAAGTCTAGGTGTTAGGGATTATTGGATTAAAATCTTGTGTTGCTTTTTCTTAGATGGGTGATGTATAAATATCTTTTTCTATTATGTAGGTTGCCTTTTGTACATGATAGTTTCTTTCAAAGCGCAAGAGATTTTTAATTTGATGTAATCCCATTTGTATTTTTTACATACTGTTCTAAAATTGTAAATCTAGTACTTTTCTCATACATTGTTAATGTTTTGGAGAATATGATTTCTCTTCTGAGGTAGGTTCTATTTTTATCTCTGCTTTACTTTAAAGACAGGATAATTTAAAGATAAGGATATTGAGACTTAGTGGACTTAAACAGATCACATCAATTGCTGATGGGTTCAAATCTAGACAAAGCTCAGTAATTACTGGGTGGTATATTACCTCAAGAAAGAAAAGGGTAACTCTAAAGTTTTGAAAGTGAACTTTTGTTTTCATTAGTAAAAAGGGGTTATGTTTTTTGAAGAAGGATTGTGTATAGCCAACTGAAGAGACTCTTGAAATCTAAAGTTTGTTAATAAGGGAAATTAAATACCTCATTTTTTGGCAAAGAGGAGGGCATGGTGAAGCTCAGTTAAGTGTATGAGTTACTGCAATGTTCTCTGAGCTACTCTGTAGACTTGACTAAGGATTATAATCTATAACGCTTTTGTTTTCTGATAGATTTGTGACTCGGCATGAAAAGAGAAATGAACCTAACATGTTGAGTCACAAAACTGTCAACTTCTGAGTCATAATATCTATTGGAAGAATGACTTTTCAGTACGATGTCCTAAACTTTACCTGAAGTCAAGGTGAAAGTCACAAATGTCACCTTCTTGTTCCTTAAATGACTACTGTAGAGGTGGTTGAATTAAGAAACAATTTATCTGGGAGCTCTCAAGATTGCCCATGGTCCTCAGTTGTCAAATTCAGGTACTTCAGGAGCTGCTCAGTACATTCAATTACTTACTTAAAAATGCATAAATAAACCTCTCTATCAAACGCTGTGCCATTTCTAAAAGTTTCTTAAAGTTTCAGATAACCAAACATAGGAAAAAACCCACTATATGTCTCAATCACATAACTGTTGAATTTACTGTTTTCAGGATTTGTATTTTATCTGAAAATTTTTCATATTGAAAACAAATAGAGAAATTATAAAAAGATCAAAGTGTTGCCACAAATGCAATGGCTGCATTCCACTATTTTCATCAAAATAAAATTTGAATTTAACATACTGCTCGTGTTACACTATGTGTTTTCTCTAATAAATTAAAAGAGTAAAAAGTGTTCTTAATTTGGGGACCTTCTATAAATAGCAGTGGGTCATATATGGCCCAAGGGCTTGCATTTGCTTACTCCTAAGTAATAGCTTTCTGATATTTTTATAATTATAGGTATGGTAAATATATAAATTATATAAGATTGGAATATTGATTATTTTACTGTATGACTCAATACTGAAATGACTTGGTCTAGTGATTCAAGCTATGGAAGAAAATTTCAGTGAAATTAGAAAACAAATGGCTAGAAACAGGTAAAGGTATTAAAGAGAGGCTGAGTCCAACAATCTGGACCTGTATGTCTGTGTATCCTAAATACTGGTAATTTCCGGAAAATGAGAAAGTAAATCAATTAGGAATCAGTTCCTTAATTGCTAATATTTCCTTTATAATCAATTTATCTTTAGCTGTTATTATTAGGATAATAGTGGTTGAAACATAATAGCAGTTTCTAAATGGTCCATTCTTTGATGTAACAATGCCATTGGTATCTACTATCTAATCAGTAAAGTGACTTTTTCCCTATCATTACAATCCCACTGTCATCAATGGTTCTTTTGGGTACTTTTTAAATTTAGTCATTTTAATTATAATATTTATTTTATTTTGCACTGTTATCTTCTCTGGGGTTCTCTCACCACCTTATCTGGTACTTATTTTTTTAAATGACCCCTGAGATGGCTGATTTGGAAAAGTACAGAATAATTGAATAATTGTAATGATTTTTCAGTATCAGTTGAATTTCTTGAGGAGGGTACAATGGAAGGAACTCAGGACAGATAATGATTTAATTAAATATAATTTACTACAAGTGAACATAGAAACAATATGATATATAAGAATAAGTGTGTGAATGTATATGCATGCATCTATATATTCAGGATCTAAGGATGGATTTTGAACAGGGACTGATGAATTGTTTTAAAACTCAAGCTGTTTAAAATGTAAGTGCAAAAAGGTTAAAAATTACCACAGATCAAAAGCAAACCCTTGCTCTTTTCTAAGTCTGAAGATTTATATTCCGTGTAACCTTGAATTAACTGAAGAGTTAGTTGCTCACCATTTGTATCACACAAATATGCATACCTAGAGTATATCTGTTACATGGAAGATCATAATGTTGTTGAATAAATTCTCTTGCTGCATTTTTATTTGCCATATTTAAAAAGACATAATAAGCTCTAATTTCTCAAGTGTCCTAAGTGCTCCATGAATATTAAACATGTGATGTAGATTTTTATTTACCATCTTGAGTTTATGTTCATGAAAATAAACTCAGTTTTGTTGGCGTTCTAATGCCTGGTCTAGTTTTTCAAAATTCTGACTTCCATCATCTTGACTACATTGATTTTGTGCACTTTGATCTTTATTTTGTGTTATACAAAAATCAATATGCTGATCCACAAACACATCTGCTGCTTGGATAGTAGTTATTTTAGGATTCACTCTCTTTCCAAGCACAGTTATGACACTGAAAATTGGTACTGTATCCTCCTGTTGGCACTTCCCAGTCATAAACCTTATGAAGAATTCCAAGAGCTATGTGAAAGAAACTCTCTTTATTCTGATTTCACAGTAGTGTATAGATGAATATTGTTCTGTGAGAATATGTATGAAAAACCAGTGATCTTTGTGTTTCCTTCATTTCCTGTTTGTCAATATCAATTTTATACTGACTTGGAATTATGTGACTGCAACCTGTATGTAAAATAATCAGTTCATTAAAATTCCTAATCTGTGTAATCTTACTTTTATGATAAATATTTTAAAGCTTACTGAGTTGGCACTCTGTTATATATGGCGCTTTAACTATAGCAACTATGTCTTTGAGTATAAAGACTATATATTCATTTGTCTTTGGATACCTGAAGTTGAGAGGTTAACCTCAAAAAGTATTAAAAAGCAAACTAAAAATGTAAGAAGGAACTCATCAAGAGTGTTGAAGTTAGCAAAAATAACAAATGTTAATGAGGTCCTTGAATGTGAAATAAAATGCACACCTTATGTTATAGAAACGATAGCAGAAAGATCTGAGTTGTGTATAGCCTATATGTATAATTAATAGATTTGGGGAAAATGTGAAAATGAGGCTAGGTTTAGGTTCAGTGTAAGAAGCATTATGATATTTATTGCTTGTAATATGAAGCATAGTTTGTCCTCTCTCATTTGTTCCTGTAAACCAAAAGGACAACTCAGATTTAAGTTCAGAGGAGAATAGACTCTAGCTCTCAACAGGGAAATGACATGTACATCTGGAAAAGATGAATTAATGAGTCATATGAGAAGTTGTTTTGTACAGAGTAAATACTATCTAATGATCCTTGGGTGAATTGAATATTGTTATCATGAAGACAGGTAATGAAACAATGAAAATAATTTGCATGTGAAATTTTGTTCTCTTATCCCCATAGTTAAAGTTATGCTTGTAGACTGTGACCACTTGATGGAGCCTAGTGTGACTTCTTGTGTCTCAAGTTTATGAAGCAAGCAGGCCATGTTGAAATTCTGGGGGACCCTTTTTAGTTTGAGGGTTTTGAATACAAGTAGCATGAGGAAATGAGCAGTCTCTACTGGCTCTACATCTGACTGTGGCAATATGAGATTGTCTAACTATAGTAATAAGATGTTGAATATTACCAAATCACATTATTTTAAATGTTCCAAGAAGAGAATGTAATGATTATCTTGTCCACTCAGTTCATCACAAAGATAAAGATTCTAGAGAGCCTAGCAAGTGACTGCCAAGATCTTAATGGTAGCGGGTGGTGTGGCCCACTCAAGACTTGAATCTTGGTCTCTTAACTGCCAAGTAACTGCTCCTTGTGTTATTCCACCATCAACACTCTTCCAAAAGTCTGGGCTGTAAATCACCATCTGGTAATCCTCATGGAAGGACTCTCTTCGTCAAGTGGTGACTAAGAGCTTGTTATTTCATTATATTGTCAATGTTTTAGAGTCTCTGGAAATGTTAAGATTTGTGATCAACTTGAGAAAGAGTTCATTAGTGAGTAATTGTAAGTATGTATGGTGAGCAGGGAAGGGCCTAGCTTTCATGGGTCCTGAAGTTCATACAATTTTGGTCCTACTCTATAAGAAAAAAAAATGATTTACAATTATAACAACAAAACTGAGCTCAGGGATTTAAAAGTAGTCTCTGTAATTTAAGGGTCCTTAAGCTCAAACTTCATCAGCCTCTGGTGGTGAGTTAATTAGTTTAATTGAAATAATAGCGTTTTGATTGGACTTTTAGAAGTACGTATTGTCTCTCCAGACAAGGTGTTGTTATGGAACACAACTGAAGTATGGTCTTTTCTCTGGACTTAAGAGTCTTATACTTTGGTATTTACAATGGATCTCATGCTATTTTGTTTCACTGTTGACATGACATTGGTCTACAACAATGTAAGTTCTAGGGAATATAGGTCCACATGTCTATGAAAGTATGTTTTACGGTTGATTTTAAATGCAATCGTGTTTATGAGCATGCAAAATAAATGCAGGCAATACTTTGCAGTATTATACAATATTATGCTGCCTTGCATAGTGATTTTGACATGCAGCCCTACTTTTTTTTCTGGTACAAAAGTTTTGCTCCATGCAGTCCTGCTTTTAAAAAACATCCAGCTAACGACATTTAAGTAGTAACAATGCTACTGAGCTTTGGAAGCTGAAGATTTGTGAATGGGGCATTCCATTGGTGGGTTCAAGTTATCCCATGTAGCTGTTTATTTGGGGACGTAATCTAATTATAAATAATTGATCTCAAGTTTCTCTGCTTACAGCTTGAGGATAAATGAGGATACCATTTCATTTCTGTTAAAAACTGGGTTGGTAGCAGTGGGATCAGAAATAGAAAAGTTTGCTTATAGAAAAACACTTTCTGGTCCCTGTCCAGTGTTAGGATGACACCCATGGAAGGCATGATAGGCACAGGGGAAATAAGGATAATATTTTACATCACAGAATGTTTTGAGCTAGGCATGACCATGATTGTGTTTGTATTCTTGGAAGAAGATCAGTTGCAGGTTAGGAAGTTATTTTGCTGCAGTACCATAGTGGGGCTTCAGACCCAGGATTGGAGACAAAGGGAAGCAGCCTTTTCATTTTGTTCCTCTGTCTCTTCCTAGGGGATCTGGGGGGGGGGGGGTGTTAGCCATCACCACTGTCCTTCCCCACCTGGAAACAATTGCATTCTGAGGGCCTTCTAATTTAGCTTTGTGTCTTGACTGCTTTTCTTAAAGTTATTTAATTAGAATCTGAAGCTCTTGGCAGGAAAACAGTCAACCCAGCATATTTCTACCAAGCAGTGTCTTTAGGGGAGAAAGTTGAAGTGAGCAAAAAGATGAGAAGAAGTGCATGATCGTAGCTGCTAGAATATATTAGTTGCAGGCAAATTTCAGTGGGAGTGTCAGTCACCATGAATTATATTTTTAAGTGAAGTGGCCTCAAAAGCAAGAGTGAGATGGAACAAAGTATGCATATCACAGCACAGAAGATTTGAAATTCTTCCAAGTCCGTTATATTGTAATGGAGGAACTTTTAGGCACCAAGGAAGGGACCTGTGTTGATAGAGTGATCTTGAAAAAGCCTCCCAAGGGTACCATTAACTATTTCAACAAAGACTTGGTATTTTGAAGGGCTTTTCTCTCAGATAAAAAAGATTTTTAAAGTATTAATTCATATGCATCCCATATTGAAACTATCAATTTAATCTTGGTCAGTGGCTACTGGTAAACATTCTTAAGAGTTAAAAATTGCCAATGAAACATAGTTTAGCTTTTAGGAAGAACTGTTACAGACAATACATGTTAAATACTAGGTGGAAAGGCAGCAGTTTTGGTGATACTAACGAACTATGAATGAAGAAGACTTTCTATCTCTTTGGTTCAAAGCATTTCACTATTAATAGAAAAAAAAACAGGAGAAATAGACACATCTTCAATAGGGAAGGAGTGATATCCTGCTATTGGGGATGATATCAGTCTGGTCTTCATCCTGTTACCTCATATATGGTAGATACATGTTTGTCAATTAAACATTTGATGACATGGTTCTCTGCATGATCTTGATGAGAAACTATTTATTGATCTCTTCCTCGAAGCCCACGGGTTTCTCAGAGTTGGGTTTTCTTCTGGCACAATTAAAATAATACCTACTGTAGTTTAAAATTGTGCCTATTTTCCCAAGGACCAGTTGTAAATCCTATTAAATGGCAACATGAGGCCCATCGCTTGCTCTGAAATTAACACAGAGAAGAATAGACTTGCTCCCAGGCAGTCAATGGGAGAGTATTTAGACACCATCTTGCCTGAAAGCATTTTTCTTAAGTGCGAACATTGGGAATGTTACCCAGGGAGTTCAAACACAGGCAGTGAAAGGGAGCTGGATCTTTTCAATCTGTCAAATTACATGTGTCTGCTTCTTAATCATTATCATGAAACCATTCTGTGGGACCGCTTGAACCAAGTTAGCTTTCAATTAGTATGACATTATATTGGCAGCTTTAAACTACTAGGGAAAAATACGGTTCTGGCATGGACATCAGATGCGTGTCAATTTATTGGTGCAACTCATGGTTCAATAGTATTAGAACCTGTTAAACACTCAGAACTCTTGCTTCTCTATTTTTTGTATTATTATGCTCACTTGGAAACAACTCCAAGCAATAAAATCCAACTGCCCATCTGCTATCTGGCTTCACCCAAGTTTTGGGGCATGGCTGAAGTAAATCGTGCCACCTTTCTGTTTTTATGATCACATACCTCCAGTGCATGTGCGGTAGTACTGCAGTCCTTCTCTAAGATGTTTACATTTTCTTGTTCTGAGACATCATTTTGTCCATTCTCCTCTATCTTGAAATGCCCTACTCTCTGCATACCTATCACACTCAGCTGTGTAACACTCAACTTACCTTTTCTAGACATGATGCCATGAGAATACAAACTCGTATTCTTGTCACCAAATTTACCAACCTACTCTCCTCTCCATTTTGGACAAATGAAATCTGCTATTGCTTGGAGCCAAGGTCACCATTTCTGTTTTGAAATGCCCTCTCAAAGACTGCTCCTTCAGTAGACCACTCTCCTACATCACCGGGGTCTCTCTCGATTATTCCCATGAGCCTGCAAACATAGCTTCTACTCACACAACTTCAGGAAAACATTTTCTTTCTAATTTATTATGTATTATAGTATTTATTTTATTTTACATTGCTATCTACCCCGGTGTTCTCCCACCACCTTATCACCTGTGAACCATCATCTTAGTCTTTTGTGCCCCTCCCACTCTGGACTTCTGCCCCACCCCCTCTCATGCTCTCTATGCTTCAATTTTGTTAAAAATTAGGGAGGGGAGGTGGTGGGTGACCCCCCCCCCAGGGATTAAAATGATGTGAAATCTATATAAATAAATTATTTTTAAAAATAATTTAAAATTTTTCTTGTCTGTTTTGCCTTTGTCCCTCATATAAGTGAAACCATGCAGTATTTCTTTTTTCTTTCTGGCTTATTTCTGCTAGCATGATTTCTTTTAGTGCCACCATACGATGAACTTCTGAAAACTCTATGTATTCTGTATTCAATACCTTTGTTCTCTCACCTCTGTTCTTTCCTTAGCCAAATCTAATGAGATTTTCATTGCTCACAAAATATCTGTGTATGGTTACTAATGAACACGGTTACCAACTCCAACGACCAGTTTTCAGTTCTCATCTTACCTGAACACTTTGCATAAATTGACCTGGTGACCACAATTTCCATCTTAATTTTTTTTACTCCTGTTTTTCTTCTTACTATAGTTTAAAAAATTTTTTTGGTTTGTTTGGCCTCATTATCTTGTGGTTCAGGGCCTCAATCTGAACCCCCTTTTTATCTCCCCATCCAGAAACAATACTCTAATTTCTTTTAAATAAAATCTGTCTGTTGATGACTCCTAAGTGTATTTCTGCTACTCAGATTCCCCTATAATCTTCTCATCTGTATTATCTGTTGCTACCTAAAAATTATGCTGACTTGGAATGTCATCAGTGAAATATTTTTTTATCTTATGGTTTCAGTGGATTAGGAATCTGTCCATGGTTTACCCTGGTCACTTATCTTCTGACTCAGTATCTCTTATAAGGCTGTTCTCACCAGCTATAGCAGTCACTGCAAGCTTCCATTAGAGTCTCTGTGGAGCTTACTTAATGGTTGTTGGCAGAATTTAATTCCTTCAAAACTGTTGAAATGAAGATCTTTTTGACTGTTGTGGCCCCAGACCACCGTCAATTGCTTAGTGCGTGACTTTTCCATAAGGCAATTCACAATATGGGAACTAGCTGCATCAAAATGAGTAGCAAGAGAGTGCCAGAAAATCTGAAATCAGTTTTTTATAATGAGTTTCAGAAGTAACAGCCATCATTCTTGCCTCATTAACAAGCCAAAGGGTTCTGCCCACATTTGATGGAAGGGGGATCACACAGGTCATGAATAACAAGATGCAGGGATAAAGAGAGACCTGGCACCATACTCCTATCAAATAAACTCAGTTACAATAGAAGTATCTCACATCACATTCTCCAGTATGGGCCATGTCTTCCTAACAATCTCCCAAAATTACCATTCTCCTAACTGTCCCCAGTTCATTTAATGGAAATACGATCAACCTCTGTTCTCTTATACCTGGGACTGAGAATTGATATGATTTTTTTTTTACTCATCACTGAACATACTCAATATATTAGTAACTCTTATTATTGTTTCTCAATTTTACACCTAATAATGTTTTATCATTACCTTTCTAAAAATCTGGTCTATGTCACTATCAGTTATTTGAACCGCCTGCATTAACCCTGAACCTAACTGGTAAGCCTTTTGCTCCCTTTTTATTCCATTACAATTCATTCTTCACATGATAGCCATGGCAAACTTCTAAATAAGGTTTATTATCTTCTTAGTACTTGTAGTAGTTTTTTGGAACTGCAGCAACACATTATCACAAGTCAGGTGACTTAACACAACAGAAATCTATCCTCTCATGGTTCTAGAGACTAGAAGTCCAAAACCAAGATGTCTGCAGAAACTCTAGGGGCTAATCCTTCTTTGCTTCTTACTAGTTTCTTGTGTTTATTGGTAATCTGTGGCTAGTAGAGCTATCACTTCAATCTTTGTTTCCACTGTTACATGACCTTCCTCCCTATGTCCATTGTTTCTCATTATAAAGACACCATTAACTGGATTTAGTAGTTTTAGTAGTAAATTTAGTAGCAAATTTCAAATTTCACACTAGTCCTCTGTGAAACCCTTTTAACTTGATTTCATCTGCAAAGACCCTTCTCCTGAGTAAGGATCGCAGGATTAGGGCTTCTAGCATCTTTTTGGATGCTACAATTCAACCCACCACAGGTGTCTTTAAACTCCAAATATCTTTTCACTACAAATGAAATTAAATATCAGTCCCTACCTGAATTGGTTCCAGTTTATTCTTCATGCCCCAACCTAATACCACTTTCCTTGTTTAATCTGCTTGCAACTATATTGACATTATGTTGCATGACTTTGCTTGTTTTCATCTCATTGCTGTGCTTATGTTCTTCCTCTTCTTAGAATGTACCCTTCTCCCATCTCTGTATGTGACTGTTTCCTCATTATTTAAGTCCCAGGTTATTGGGAAGATCTTGGAGAAATTAAAAGAGTAATTTTCTATGCCACATTTCTCTTCCTGTAATGTTGTTTAATTTTTCTCAGAATATTTATCATTAATGAAATAGATTACTTGAGTGCTTTTGTTTTGTTTGGCAATGTAAACATAATGAAAGAAAGGTCTTGTTTTGTCTTCTACTTTGTCTCCTGTAGTCTAGTATTGGATACTGCATGGCATTTACTGACCAATGAGTTTATCTACCTACTGCAATCTCAGAGAATGGAACGGTACAAAGAAAGTAGTCATTTCTAACTACCAAGTTACTTCTGATGTGCTTAATTTGTGAAGGTAGCAAAAATTTATGTGTAATCTTTCTATATGTGGTGGGCAGAACAGTCAGTCTTAGAATTCAGTTATTAGAACTCCAAGCAAGTAAAGTTATATGCTAAGTTTTGGAAGGTTAAGACGTAACCATATCAGACGAACATAAATCAATTTATATTCTCTTTCAAAAGATAGTGCTGTTCCCATGATAAAGAAATAGGAGTTTCAGATAGTGAAAACCTTTAAGTTGAGTAGCTGTGGCAAATACCTAGTTGAAAAACGCATAGATAGAATTTCAGTCCATGCACATCCTTTGTAAACACAAAGTCCAAAGAAACAGTAGCACTGCAGGCGGATCATTGGATGTGAATTGCATACATTTTTTATTTGTGGATATATTTGCATCAGAAATTTCAGAGCTAACTCTGTTTTACTAACCCTGTTTGACTATTTAAAATATTTCCAGTACAAGATATAGAAACTAATTTTCTAGATGTGTGACCTTGGGAAAGCTACTTTATTTAGACCAAAATAGTATCTACTTGGTTGAAAACATGGAAGGTTTAACAAAATTGCTTTTATACTTAAAAACATGCATCACTCTAAGTGCTCAACAGAGGTTAATAATCATTATTAATAAACATTGTTAGCGGAATAGAAAAACCAGACATGAACATATAAATATCATGGTTATCTGCAAATGCTAGTGATAAACTAGAATAATCCTTTGAAATTTCTGGCTTCTTCATTGTACTAACTTCCTATTTATGCTTTAACAATTTATCTCAAAGTTTAAATTTTGTGGTTGAAAACAGCACAATTTATTCTTTTTCAGTACTGAAGGGTCAAAGTCTGAAATGAATTTTACAGAGCACTAATCATATGTCAGTGGGGCTGATTGTTGATGGGGTTTTAGGGTAGAATTCATTTTTTTAACCTTCCAACTCCTAGTGGTTGCTGACATTCCTTGGCTCATGGCTTAATCACTCATCTCCATTCTATTATCATAGGCCCTTCTCTCTAACTTTAATACTTTAATACCTCTTGTATGTGCGTTTGTGATCACAATGGAACCATCTTTTAGTCCAGGATAATCTCCCCATGTCAAGATCTGTAAATGAATCACATTTGAAAAGTCCCCTTTCCCACATAAAGTAACATATTCAACAATTCTTGAGATTGGGACATGGACCTTTTGCAAGGTGGGGAGGGAGACATATAAATGCTTTCATGATCTTTTAATTTTAGCAGTTATTTTTAAAACAAATATATAGTTTTATCATCGTTTGGTTTCCTTCATAAGAGGTTCCTATTGTGCAATTGATTCATAGGACAAGTACTTGTGTTTCTTTCCCTGCTAGGTACCTTTTGTAGAAATCAACCAGTTTTTCTGTGTTCCATGTCTTTAACATGGTTAGGCTAATAACACTAATTATTCTGGCTAGTGATTAAACTTCTGATGTGGCAGTGCCAGCCATGCCACAGATCATTTGACAATGTCTGGAGATGTTTTTGCTTATGATAATTGGAAGAAGGTACTTCTGACATCTAGTGTGTGGAGGCCTTGAATACTTTTAACCATTCCCCACAGCAAAGAATAACACCAACTGCTGATTGTGTTACCAGCAGTTGGGTCGAGAAGTCCTGCCTAAGGGAATTCTAAATAATGCTGTTTTTTAGACCTTACATTTCAAATTTTGGTCCATGGCCCTGAAGTTTTGCATCATGTATATAGGTCATTCTCTTTGAAAACTGCCCAAGAATCTCAAGATGCCACCAAGGCTGAGGAGCACTGTCCCAGCTACTCTCCTACTAGCGAGCACTCTTCACTCTTGTTGTTAGAAATGTAGGCATGAATTGAACTGGAAGAAAATAAAACTTTCTGCTATCTACAACAAGCATCAATTACTAGAGTTCTACTTAACATAACGGCCATTATTTCTTGAGAGTTGCAGGAAGTTTCTTTAATATGTTGAATTTTAAACCCATCGACATGTGATAAGGGTCAGGTTTATTCAACTATTTCTTAACTACATTGGCAGGAAGAACTCACAAAGAAGGAGAAATCCAACTCAGCTAGGATCATGTTTACAACCCACAAGAGTGATGATGGAATATATTTGCTTTTCCTCCCTAGCTTTGTCACTTGCCTCATCCAATCTGCTGACTTTGGAACCCAAAAGACGTCTTTGGTATGAGCTTTTGCAGCTGAATTACAGTGGAGAGCATGATGAATACAAAAGGCGTAAGAAAGGTGAATTAGAAAAGTGGCAGATGGAAACTGTGTAGTGTTTTTATTTATGCTCTCTATTCTTGTGCACAGTGCACTTTCCATTTTAGCTAGTCAGGTTCGTCCATTTACTGGATTTTCTCCTGTCACCAAATAAATATGAGTTGTATTGAATTTTACAGAATTTCCTGGCAGCCCATGGAATATTTCAATTTTCCAACTATTCCTAGTAATTTCAGTTCAGAATTATTATATATATTTAAATCAGTTAAGGTTATAGTTATGAGCATAAGTGTGTAAAAATTCAGACTTGTAACAAGGGATAATACACATCAAACTTAGCTACTTATGTATAATACTAATAATATACATTGTATTTGATTTTATGATGAGTCCTCTTAGCTAGACTATTCCCCTGCCCATTTTATACATGAGGAGACTGAGGTGTAAAGATACTAATTATTATTAATCTTTCTAAGTTTACACAATGATTAGGAAGTTGAAATGGACTTGAAACAGGCAGCTTTACTCCTGTGTGCACTTAGCCACTTTCATTGCACAAATCTCATATGACTTTGATATTGAAACCTTTTCTAAGAACTATGTTACAGGGATCTCTCCCCTGAGATGGGATTTTCCTTCTGCTTTTTCAAAGCTGAAAGACCTACTGTTTCAAAACACATTTTCATACTCTTCTCTCTATCTCTATCTGTCTGTCTGTCTATCTGTCTATCTAATCTATCTATCTCTATCACTCTCTCTATATATAAATGATTATAGCATTTTGATGTTATGGAAATGAACTCTTCTGTTCATCTTTCAATTTTAAACTCTTACTTACCTGCCTTTAAAGTACCTTTATATGCCTGTTCACATGATTTCTGATTAAAACATCGTGATAAATAAGTAATGAACATACATGTATATATAACATATAATAAACATAACTTATTTTCTCATGACTTGCAATTACTAATTTAAACTTTTTTTTTTACTTACCTCATAGCATCCATTGACTAACTTGATTATAACATGTGGATAATTATAAAGTTTGTTTTTCAAAAAAAGTTATGACTCATAAAGATATAATATAAACCCATGTCAAAGATCTACTTTATTCACAAAGTAATAAAGGAACTGCAAGAGATCTTCTAACTGGTTCAAAGGAGATGTCAATGAACCACAAATTAACCTGCATAAAGAAATTTTAAAATGGATTTGCCACTACTGGTTTATACACAGAATAACGATCAGTTGCATCCCACCGCACACAAATATTTTGAATTTTTATGGGTAAGAATTACTTCCATTGATATTAGCTTTCTGGAAGTTTATTGTACAGAGCTGTAAAATAGCATGGTCCAAGATAAAGCTGCACACATAGGATCAGATAATCCCCAGAGGTTTGAATTTTCCATCAGAATGACATCCCATGATATCTGTGTCTCATTTCAGAACCTCAAATGTTTCCTCATAATATGTGAATGTTTTGTAGAATTAACTCTTCTACAATGCAAATTTCATTATTTCAATTATCATGAACACTTAGATTCTGATTTGTCGCTTGATATTTTATTAGTGGCCTATTGAAGTAGATCTTATGACTGAGGACACTGGAAATTTTTGTCCAAAAATTTTTGGCACAGTGTGGTTTATCCAAATGCCTCCTGAATTGAAAAGGTATTGGTTTTTGTGTTCTAGAATAATTGTAAACTACCTGGAATTTTTTAAATTTGTGTTGCTTTACTTCTTAAACATCTTTTCAATTATTTTTCCAGCCTTATTGTGGTGTAATTGACAAATATGGATTATATTTTTAAGGCATACAACTTGATGTTTTGTTATATGCATTCATTGTGAAATGATTGCCACAATCAAGCTGACTAATACAACACCCTCACCTCGCATAGTTATCATTTTCTTTTGTGTGGTGATAATATTTAAGATATACTCTGTTAGAAAAGTTAAAATATGTAATAAAGTATTATTAGCTGTGGTCACCATGCTATTCCTTAGACTTATAACAGCCAGTATTTCCCCCAAGATTTCATATTTTTTATAGCCAAGTGATAGTCCACCCTATATATGTGCCACATATTAATCTTCTGCTCTGCCATTCTGCCCAGGAGATTTTTAAACCCTTTCAACCTGTTCCAAAGTCAACCCAATGTCCCCCTCCTGTGAGAATATTTCCATGGCCTCTGTAGGCAATAGTGAGTACTTTCCATCAACTTGAGGATTTTTATCTGTTATAACCCCACTCCTTTTGTGTAACGGTTGGTTATCGTGTCTTTGCCCATGTGGTCATGTGATCTTTGACCACGGTGATCATTACCTAATGTTTTTATATTTCTAGGACTTAGAACAACATCTGAAACATGGTAGGTATTAAAAAATAGAATAAATTGTAAATATCTTCATAATTTGTGAGTAGTTGGTTTTTCTCAAGGTAATCATGAAAGGATCATGTCCTAGGAAAGAGTTTTCCCTGGGACTGATTTTATATATTGTACTTTTCTGGGTCATTTAGGTTCAGAGTCTGCAAGATTCTCCTTTTATCCTTTCAATAGGGAGTCCATTCCACAACTTTAACATGGATTGCTTTATGTAACTTGTATACTGGGTAAAGGACTTTCATTATGCATAAATGGAGACTTTTTAAAAAATAATTTATTTATATATTTCACATAATTTCGGTCCCTGGGGATCACCCACCACCTCCCCTCACCAACCGCTCCAACTAGTTCCCACTCTCCCGTTGTGTACTTTCATTTGGTTGACCATGTATTGGTGAAAACATTTGGTTTCTGTCCCTTTCTATCTGGCTCATTTCTGCTAGTATGATTTCTTCTAGGTTTCCATAAATTCATCAAATTTGTCATTTTTAATTGATGAGTAATACTTAAATGGAGACTTTTTAAATTAGAATGAGAAAATCAGTGGTATAACTGACTTTTCTGGTGTGAAAACTCTTAACGATTAAATCAAATATATATTTGATTTTTTTAGAATAAATAATTATTACATACCAGCCAGGAGTGGAGGGAAAGGAGATACAGGAAATGAGCTAGCATTTCAAGAATTGTACAGTTAAATGTCACTATTCAACACACAGCTAGACACCGTAAAGACAGCCATTTAAACATAAAACTTTGATGCTAGGTATTCACTGCTTCAGTATGCTAGGGGAAAATAGGTCAAACATGAAATAAACCAACATGAACTAAATATGACACTGTGTCCATGCTTTGTACATGAGTAACTTCACAGAGATGAAGTTACTTGTGTAACCTAGTATACAGTTAAGACTCCTAATCAATCTGTTCTCATCCTAAAGTCAGTTCTTTCTGTTAAGTGGATTAAAGCAAATGAGTGCAATTTCCCTCCATTTCAAGTTTCAACTTCCCTTTGTCTTCATCCCTTCTTTCCTTCTGCCTACCGGAAGTGTCCCCAGATTCTGCCCACTAATATGACTTCCATTTTAGGTTAGCCTCCTTGCGCTTGCTCTATCTACTGATGGTCCCTTGTCTCAACTGCAGTTACTCCTCAGCTCCTTTATGCTCAAGCATAAAGTCTGCATCCTATCTTTTGGAATCAAGCAAATGAAATATATTTTCCAGGTTTGAATTTCTGGTTATGCCTGTGTTTGGCTAATTTGGCACAGTATCTCCAGCAGCATTGCAATCTCTTGTCTTTTCTTACAGTTAGAAGACAGAAGTGCTATTAATTGTGCCCTTAATTAGCCTTGTTTGTTTCATTGACCCATTTCGTTCCTTACCTTTGCTGCCTGCTTTCCTCACTTTTCATTCCCTTTGATTGTCTCACAAATATTTGTAAACTCCAGTCTTGAAAGTGTCAGCCTTCTATACTTTTCTTCCTGTTTATTCTAATCCATGTTTTTAACTTTAGCTACAATTACAATGTTGTTATCTTCCATCTCTCTAGTGAGCATCAGGCTAATATTTTTAAATTAACTACAAGGTAATTCTAATAGGAGATTCCACAGGCAATTTAAAATCACCATGTCTCAAATAGAATTGTATGTATGTCTCTACTCTCTGCCCAAACTGTCTGCTTGACTTGTATGTTTTAGTAAATAGCACCATTATAAACTTATGTGTTCTGAGTCTACGCCTTGAATCAACTTTTGAACCTTCCTTTCTACCTTCAGATGATGCTTTCTAAAACAGTCAGTTTATGCCCTTATAGGTATCTATTGGCTCTTGAATGTTTGTATTTATAGAACTTAAGGGTTAGGTGAAAGGGGGGCAAGGTCAGAATCTCAGGTGAGTCATCATATGTATTCCTAGGGAACATTTGACGTATATATTTTGTTCTCATGATGAAAGAAAGTAAAGCTACAGAAAATATCCTTAGATGATGTTTGACAGAATAAGTGAAAAACATTGTAGATAAAAGTCCCACCTCCTTCCTTACCTTGCTGCAAAATTCTGCCTTGACATCTCAGTTCTCCTAGAATTGAGAGCGGGAATCCAGAATTTGTGGCCTATTTATCCTTCATTCCTGGAATTTGTTATTTCACTTCCTTGCTGTGATAGTTTCCTGTTGCTATTGCCACAAATCGCCATAAACTTAGTAGTTTCAAACAACCCCAATTTGAACCTTGAAGTTTTTGCAATCAGAAGTTCAGAATGCACAGGGCATGGCTGAAATCAAGGTGTTGGCATGTCTGCTTTTCTTCTGGAGCTTCTGGGGGAGAATATCTGTTCCCTTGCCTTTTTCTGGGTAGTAGAGGTCACACGCATTCCTTGGTACATGTCCTATTCCTCTATCTTGAAAGGGAATCATTCCAATCCCTTCCCTTTGCTTCCATCGTTAATCTTCTCTCTCTGAGTATGATTCTTCTCCTTGGCTTTTATAAGGCTGCTTGTAATTACTTTGGGATCACCTGAAAAATTATCTCTTATGTCAAAATCCTTACCATATGTGTGGTATCCTATTGCTGTATATGGTAACAAACTTACTGGTTCTAGGAATTTGAATGTGAATACATCTGTTCACTATTCCTAGTGAACAATCTTCTGCCCACCAGACTGACATTTTCTGCCAGTCTTTGTCCTAGACCCAGAATTCCCTTTCCCTTACCCTGTTTCTCCTTTATGACCTAGCCAAAATGCTTCCTCCGCTGCACGTCCTTTCCTATGACTCCACCAGACCCAACCTGGAGCAGAATTGATAGATTTCTCCCAGTACTCCCTCAGCACATTATACTCACCATATGGCAGTAGGGCCAGTCTAATTAAGTAGGTAAGCATTTGTCTCCTTTATTGGTCTGTGAGCCTTCTTTATTGGAGTGCATTGCATGTCTCTATGTCCCCACTGCACCATAGCGCAGCATCTTGTAACTAGTATATGCTTAATATGTGTTTATCCAATGATGAGTTTGAATGCCAAAATTCAACTGCATATAATAGCAGCAACATTCAGTCTTTCATTCCTTTTTGTTTCAGTTAACCTTTATTGTCATATCATTAAAGAGATAAAACTAATATTAGGGGATAGGATTAGAGAAAGCTGGTCGATGCTGAATGTTGTACCGATGAGAAAATGTGAGTTGAGTTCTTAATAGTAGTAGTAATAATAATAATGAGGAGGATGGCAATAGCAATCAGCTGCAATAAAAGCAATCGCGGTAACTGCTTTCATCTCTTGAGTTTGTTCTCTGTGCCAGTGCTATTCTAGACACTATGCTGTATGGAGTATAATAATAGCTATTTTACAAAGAATGGAGGAACTAGTCACAGAGAGGTTATTTGCCCAGAATCAAATAGCTGATAGGTGGCAAACTGGCATAAGAACCCAAACTGACTGATTGCTTATAACCACTGTTATATGTTCATTTTGCATAAGATTTAATAGTGTTTTATGTGAAGCCAAGTAGTGAATGATATCTTAAACAAGAAACAGGCCAATAATTTCAGGTCCATCTACACAGAAATTGAAGCTTTGAAATGAGGTCGCTGATAGCATGAGCTTCTATGTAGCAATAAGAAAATGCATGAGAATCTCAGTAGAATATCTATGGTTTGCATTATGATTTCTGGGTAAGAATTTTAGTTATGCAGTCAGTATACAGCAAAGCTGGGATGCCTATGACTACACATAATTAATCTTTCAATATAAGATATAATAAATTACCTCAAAGTGGTTTGTAAAATTGTTGGTAGAATGATCAAGATGTTAAGTCTGTGAAATGCTCCATAATTCTTTGTTTTCCCTAATATGCAGCATTTCAAGAGATTCAATTAAAAATCTTGATGTCACCAAAGATGCTTTCCAAACCAATTTCATTTCCAGAAACAAATTCACCAATGAGTGTGTATGCCTTATAGAAATGAACTGCATACGGAAATGATGCTTTGAGCAAGAGAAATGTACTAGGATTGTTTAGCTGGAAGGTCTTGCAGGGTAGAGTTGGATCCTGGAGTTTCTTGGGCAGCACTGATTAAACTCACACTGAGAGAGGAACTGATTCTCACTGCTAACCTGAAGGCTGAAGATATCAACTTGAAGATTTCCTACAGCTCCTGTTAGTGCGGTGGCTGGGAAATGAGATGGGGTTTTAGGAACGCATGACTCAGCCTTGCTCTTTAATGTGGCAGCTCGTCAGCTGTATCTGATGAGTCGGCTCTTCAGACTCGGTTTCATTTATGTCTCTATGTGAACTCAAGGTCTTTGGTTAGAAAACTGAAACCGGCTATCATCATTTAAAGGAGTTGAGTTAAAATAGCTGCTTCTCAATGCTTATTTTAAAAATTCACTGACTTTCTGACTAAAACGATGATGGCAACACTTTCCTGCAAGTGAATAGATTTTGATTTTGTTTTGTGAATTAAAATGTGAATTAACAGATTATTTTAATGTGTGAATTAATCATTTAAAAATATTCTGAGGTACCTGAGCTCAGGAGAGAAAAAAACACACACACACAAAACATTGACAGCCAAATCACCATGTCGGTTTCTTCCTTGTCTTTAATAAAGTCATGGTGATTGAAAGCTGAGTATGATCAGTCCACAACTGTCTTGCAAAGAAACTTGTACTGTCATGGATTGACAATATATTTGAACTATGTTCTGACTTGCTACTTTTTGAAATTCAATCTTTCAGCTCTACTATCTCAGTTCTATATAAAAATCAGAGGGGTGATTTTTTTCCCCCCAGGAAGACAATGTCCATTTCAGTTAATTTCAAGTGAAATCTTTCTCCCCTTTGAAATCCAAACACTCTGTCCCTTCTGGTATCCCTCTGAGAACCTTGCAAGAAAAAGCAATGATGTGACTTTCCCCTAGCTTTCAGAGACAGTGTACTTTATTTCAACAGAGACAAAAGGTTTAAAATTCTCTTGAAGTAACTTTCTGAGTTTTTTCAAAGAGAATTGTAAAATTATAATTAAATCTTTAGAGGTATGAAATTTA
This sequence comes from Uropsilus gracilis, assembly GCA_004024945.1. Classification (NCBI taxonomy): domain Eukaryota; kingdom Metazoa; phylum Chordata; class Mammalia; order Eulipotyphla; family Talpidae; genus Uropsilus; species Uropsilus gracilis. The sequence goes on from PVHY01001667.1 coordinate 126,739, forward strand.
TGATTTCTGAACTGGAAAAAATGATACTGAATAAAACCATATTCTATCACAGCTTGAAACTTTAAAAAAAGTCCTTGTTCAGAAACTCATATTAAAAACAGTTGTCAGTGAAATAGGTCTTTTGAAGGAACTTTTCCCACTTATTTAAATGCAGTTAAGTCCTTTAAATAAAGAGAAATTTTAAACCTTAAGTGACCATTAGATTTTAAAGCATTTAGGGGGACTTATTGAGGCTTACTTTTGGCATATCTGATTTTGCTTTTACTTAGGAATTATAATATATAAGAAAATACAATACAGATTCTGTTTACTTTTTTTGGGTGTGGAATTTCATTGCTCCAGTAGGTATGATCAGACGTCTAACAAAATAATCTTATAATGTGATATTTATTTCTAAATAGATGTTTTTCTTTTTATCTTTCCCTTAGGGAACAGCCTTTAAGAGCTGGAAGATGAAAGCTCCGATTCCACACTTGATTCTCTTATATGCTACTTTCACTCAGAGTTTGAAGGTGGTGACCAAAAGAGGTTCTGGTAAGCAGTGTTCCTTTCTTTTCTCTCATTTTCTGACTTTGAGTGGCGGTGCTACATTTACACAAGTGAGCCACTTGTGGAGAGGTCTGAGAACTAACCGGCATTCATATTGTGGAAACATTGTTAGCTATAGCTTCAAATAAGTGGGGCATACTCGTGGGAAAGCAGAAATGTGGAAATAGCTTAAAGAATATGGTTTAATTTGTTGATTTCTGTGAATTGAAATGGATTCACTACCAAAATCTTGAACTTTTAGATTTCATTGTGTAATATGATTTTCATAGTGTATATATATATATATATATATTTTTTTTTTCTTTTATAAAGTATGTCATCTTAGTTTTTGCACGGAAATACTGTAAGCTATTTTCATGTTAACTTTTACTGTTACCATTTCAGTGTCAGCTGTGTTTAGGGTAGATTCTTTTTAAGGTGGTACTTCAGTTGAGTTGTTGAATTACTTTGTAAGTACTTAAAGAAAACACCAGAATTAGTATAGAAAATGTCACAGAGAGGTGTCCTACTGTTTTAGTAGGAAGTAGAGGTAAGGCAGAATTACGATATGGAAAGGAGCTGTTAGATAGATGTGATATATTTATATATAAGTAAATTTAAAAAATATATTTAAAAAGAATCGTTTATGGAAAACTTCGCATTTTGCGAGACATCTTGGTTTTCAGTTGACTGATAATACTTGGAGATAACAAAACCTAAGAGGCAAATGAATTAGCAGTCTTATGGATATGAAAATCTACCTTGTGTATTAAGTCACTGATAATACAAAGCCTCGCTGCTTGTACATTGAGTGTGAGGTTACAGAATTTTTGAAGGTATATATATTTTTTGGATATAATGAAAGAGGGAATATATTGTGTTTATTTGTCAGAATTGGGATGTGATACATCTTAGTTCTAGAGAGTCAGTGGGAAAAAAGAAAAGATGATGTCCAAGAGATTGCAGTGCTGTAATATCAAGAATTGCACAAACAAAATTATCTTTGTTATTCAGAAATGAGGGAATGGAATGAGATGCCTTTTGGGCACCATTTTCAACCCTTCAATTAAGAATCATCAAAGTCACAGGGATCATATAATGAAAGGGACCGTGTACAAGGAAATTAGAGAGCAAGTTGGGGCTTTGCCTCAGCTGGGAAGAAAGTCTGGGGAGATATAGAATATTACTTTGTGCATGGACAAGGGCATGGTGCAGGGGTTTGAATGAAAGACATTTTATTGATCCTATTGACTTTGGAACTTTCTGGTGGTTGGACAGTTATAGTACCAGCCATTGATGGGATCGTAGGAAATGTGAAAAATAGTGTTTATGTGTCTACACATTATTTCATCTGTTCCTCTTGGTGGATCTTTTTAAATGCATGAGAACCTCAGGGCTGGATTATGATGTAAAGGTTTTTGTAATTTGATGGATTACTGGTAAGTAGCAGATATCTTGATTTCTTCAAATCTGCCATTTGCAAAGATGGTCAAACATATCCATGCAAGTTAGAGTAGGTGGTAGGGGGATCAAGCCATGATGGAAAATTATTGTCTCTGCAACAATGATACCTCCTGGAAGAGTAATTTACAGGAAAAACACTTAACATGGATCTTTGGTATACTGACCACATAGAAGAAAAATGTTCTGTATAAGGATTATAATGAAATGAAAAGTATCTAAAATGCAAATATTGACTGAAACTTAAGAACACTTCATTCTCTGAATATTCCTGATTCTATCAAATGTTTTTTGCTCACTTCTTTCTGTGTATGTCATATTTGTAATTTCTTTATTGAAATGCAAATGTGACATTTTTGCCCTATCATAAAATAGTGGTAACAGGTCCATTCTGTAGATATTCTAATTTGTGGGTGTGGGGTCCTTCTATTAATTTGGGACCTTGGCCATTTGAGAAGCTTGGAGCAAAGCTAGAAAGGTGGGACATTTGGAAAATGCTTATCTGCTCTGCTCCAGAGCCCCGACAAAGCGCAATAACCTGTTTCTGATTTAACTTTTATTTTAATGATATGACTATTTTAGGGGAGTGATAATAAAAAGCTGCCCAAAATTTGGCAGAAATCCTGAGATACTGCTTTTGTGTATTTATGAATGTAGCTACTTGATACCTCCCAAACTAAATATACTTTTTATATCATGATGTTAAAATGACAAATGGAGCAGATACCGAGACTTATCTGCATGGTAGATTATTTACTTTTCTGTGACATGTGGATTAAGATAGCCTCTCTCCAAAGCAATGTTCGGACCAGCATGGTTAGAAATTTGTTTGCTATATGAATATTAAGTGTGCAGCTTGGGAATACGGAATATGCCTTTATCCATATACCTTCATAGCTTGCATGCATTTCAGCTGATGTCTGTTACCATGGCACCTTTGTTGAGAGAAGCAGATATGTAGCTTACTGAAGGGTGTCATTACTGATCTCCACAGATCAAGTAGAAGAGGAGTGCACTTGGCATCCTCTCCTTAAAAGATTAATGGCTCAATCTTCATGCCCAGCCCAACATATAATAACCCGAGGCACTAAGGCCAGGGTGTAAAAATCACTTTTTGATGTTTGATCTCACACGCCAAAAGGGCTACTTATCCTTAGTCTTTCTTCTGATTTAATTCATTCTTTAGTCTCAGTTTTTCAAGTCTTTTTTTGAAAATTCAATAAACATAATTCAAAATCCAATGCTTTTCATGGGCTTTTGTGCAAATATTAACTTTAATTCACTATGGTGACTAGAAAACTAGAACTAGATGTTAATAACCAAGAATATTTTAAATATGATTAAAATGCACACGGTAATGTTGGGTTTTTATAGCATGTTAATTGTCTATAGCATTTACTTTAGATAAACACATATGGTCATTCCATAAAAACTTAGAAGTATTTGTTTCTCATTTACAGAACTAATTTGAAAGTAATAGGAGTTCTTCATATGCAAGCTGGACATGATTTATTTTTATCACATTGGCTTACACCCCCATTGCTATTAATTTAAGGAATAAATTAATTATAATAAGCCTGTTATGTCACCATAACATCCTTGATTAAAATATAAAAGTATAATTTTACATTGTTTTATTTCAAATATCACTTCAGGTATATATGTAGCAATCGAGATTTGAATTTGACCTCAGGTAATGTTCTATAGCTGTGTATCTTTTGAGAGTCAAGACCCTTCTTATCTATGATGGTAGATATACAGCTTTGTTATACAATGGATTTTCTCTTGGAACAATCTTACACCTTATTTTTAGTTTTTATAAGCAGCACTTGAAGAAAAAAGCAGTGACAATCAATAATACCTATTCTTCTCAAGTGTATGAATATTTTAACAGTTCAGTAAATAAACATTTGAGTTGCTGTCATTTGCAGAATTCTGTACAAAATCACATGTAAAGCAAATAGTTGCTTGGAGAGTGTTTGTTTTTTAACCAGTTTAGAAAGGTTAACTTAAAATTCTTGTTTGTCTGTTTTTATCTGTTTTCACTTCATTTTCCTCCCTCCTTTTTATGTGTGTATATATTTTTTTTATTTTTTGGAGATACAGGAATCAATTTGGAATATTCCCATTCTGTCTTGGTAGAAAAATTTAAACTATAAAAGTATTGTCATTACTTTGTTTAAAGGGTCAAAGTCTGTGAAATATTGTCTTTATAAAGTCGTTTTAAGAGAATAGTATGGACTGTGTGTCTAATGGTTACAGGAACATGATTTATAGGTACATGGGTACAAATGTATAATTTGTTACACAATTTGTATAATTTGTAAATATATCTTTATAATTTAGGCAACTAGAATAATTTTTGGTAGGATTCATGGACAGGGCAATCACTAAACTGTTGAAGGACTATTATGTGTAAAGTATTATTATAGTATAGCATATTTGGGGAACTAAAGTGGGAGTTGTGATTTGGTCCAGGCGAGTAGAACACTGAGGAGAAATAAAACTTGAAGCCCTGGGATATAGGCATGAGGGAAGAGAAAGAGAATTACTTCTTTTTTCTCTTCTCTTTACTGCAAATATCCATCCCTAGAATATAAGATAGTGAGTGTAAGAAGTATGGTCACTTATGTTAATAAACTGCAGTACCAACTGTCACATGTGTTTTAGTATCAGGGTTCAATGTAATGTCCTAATGAAGAAATAATTGAGTAATGGATTACATACAGAGTATGCAAATACCAGCACAGTTTTAGAAAAAGAAAAGTAGAATGAAAAAGAGGCATTTAAGAAAAACTGTGTTTAAGAAAAACCGTTTGTTTTTCTTAAACAGTAATTAGTATACTGTTTGAGATTACTAAAACAAAAGATGTAAACTCAGAATATGTAAGAATGAAAGGGTTTACTAGAAGACAATTAATATTCGCTAATCATAAAGGTTTCTATGAGTTTAGAGTGCAGTTCAAAATATGTTCAGAGGAGAGGAAAATGATCCCTGAAATAATTACTCTATTGGAATTTGCTACATTTACTGTTGCTTTAAATAAATGTTGTCATTATGCAGGCATTTGGTTTTAATTATATTGTTCAGTATGAACCACCCTGAAAAGGGGTAGCTCCTAATTGCTGATCTACGATAAATAAGCAAGTGACCTTAGTATAGACAAAACAACAACAACAAAAAACACAAAAACCCCAAACCCACAGTTACTAAATTATATAAAAACACTTAAGTGGCTATATACATCAACAAAAAGGTATATCTTCTTTTAGAAGGTATTTAAGTTTCTTAAAATCTTCCTTTAAGCAGTCAGCTATGAGAGAGTAAGAGGGTCACAAGAGGAGTTGATCTCTTTATACTGGAACCAGAGAGTGGACACCCATTTGTGTAGAATGATTTAGATGCAATTCTTCCTGATAGCACTAGGAGAACAAGTCTCTCAAGAGATTTGACCAAACTCGTAACTGCAAGCCAAAATATTTTATAAAAGGTGAGGGCAGTGAAATAACCAAACACACAGTTTAGGTTCTAATCTTTATGTTTGTTATTTTGGAATCCTCTTTTCCTTAAGAGAAATTACGCTACTGTGTAAAGAAAGTGCGATCTACCAAATAAGTGAGAAAATCTAGTGGGTTGTTTCAGTCTCATGCCAGTGTGATTTATGTGCATTATCTCTCTTGGGCTTTCCTGGAAGTTGATGAGTTTAATTCCACATGATTAAGAGAAAACATATTCCCCTAGCATCTGCCTTTTATTATGTTTACCATGCATTTATTCCAATTTTGTCAAATATGTCAGAAAGTATGAAGCATTTCTCCCTTTATTCCTTTGGGAATCTCTTAGAAGACCAAACTTCTAAGGTTTTGTTTCTTTACTTTTTGAAGTGAAAAAATGCACCTTAATTTTTCTTGGGAAAAGAAAATTCCCTTCTCTTTTTAAAAACTATTTTTGAAATTATACCTAGAATAATTCTTTCAACATTTTTACTGAAGTAGCATTGATTTATAACAGTATGTATGTTTCAGGTGTACATTACTTAAAGCCACATCTGTACAAACTACATTATGTTCACCACAAAATTCCATTATTTACCATACATTAATTTCCATCAGTGTCTTTAATTAGAGCAAGTCTAACCAACATATGGAGGTCATAGCTGATAAAATTGTAAAGTGTCTCTGTTTGATAATTGGTCTCTAGACCTAAGAATTTCACCATGAACTCATTCTGTTCTAGTTGTGAGTATAATTTTATATAGAGTTTGAGTAATACCAATTATGGAGAACGGTGCTTGGTTAATGGTGATTTCAGCATGGAAGAATCTTGCACGTGGAACAGGATTTCAGTGGGAATGAGAATGTTCCAAGTTGAAAAATATGGCAGTGCTACGTTGTATCATGGGAGAAACAGAATATATATTCTTCGGTGTAAAGGGGAGGTGAGAAATAGAGGATAGTAGTGAGTGATTGGATGGGTTTATTATGTCATGTTAAGGAATTGACATCATTCTAGAAATGATACAGAGGTGATCACTGCTGGTCCCGAAGATGAAAGCCACATGTTCGAGCAGCTCACTGTAGGCCTGAGGGTGATCAGTGAGATAGCTTGGAAAGGGGCAGTCTTGTATTAGTGTCCTAGTGTGGAGTTAATAAATTATTGGAAGTTTAGGGAAATGGGTGACTATTCATGGGTGATATGGTGGAGAGGGAACTATGGGGACTGCAGTGATGTAAGAAAAAAATTAAAATAAATTATTTAAAAATTTTCAAAAAGTTAGGGATGTAAAGCAATGTGCCACCTTACAATGATACCACCTTACAATTTGGGAGGTCAAATATTTGAGAAAGGTCATTATCACTAAATTCTCTGAGTAGGTTCTAGGGGAGTATTTCAGTTCCTTTTTCAGCTTCTTCGTGATTCATAGTCTCTGAATACTCTAAGTCTCCTGTTGCCACATCCTCTTTGCCTCTGATTTTCCTGTCTCATTCCTGTTACAAAGGATAATTATCTATAGTCCATCAAACTAGCTTATTATTGCGAGAGGGCTAGAGATTAGAGAAAAGAATGGTCATTCAGGAGCTTGATGGGGAGAAGGGAGACAAAAACGGGCACTTTTTTGGATGAAGGTATCATGTGATCTGTCGTCTGTGATAAAAGAGAAAGATGTTGTTGAGGAGGAAAGAGAGATGGGAAAAGAAAACAGCAGAGAGAGTAGAAGGAAGGGAGGAAAGGAAAGAAAAAGAGAAGAAAAAAATTCTAGTGATGCTTTGGATCTTGTTAACCTTTAAGTTTCATCTGAACTTCACAAATATGTTTTCAAACATATCCTTTTTTCCTTGGAAATCATGAAATAGTATGTGTCCCTTTCAACAGAAATATCTAGAGCAAAAATTACTACATGAACAAAAGTTAGAATCCATTGAGTTTGATCATTGAATATAGGCCTTTTTTTTTTTTTTTTTTTTGGAAACTAGGTCTCGCTGTTTTTGCCCGTGGAACTGCAGGCTCTCGTTGCCCAGGGTACCACGGATTCAAGCAATCCCCAGCCTCAGCTTCCCAGGTAGCTGGAATTACAGGCACGCGCCACCACACCCAGCTATTTTTTTGAAACTAGGTCTCGCTACGGGCCCCAGGTGGGACTCGAGCCGTGATCCCTAGCCCCAGCTGCTTCATACGCTGAAGCTTACAGGCACAAGCCTCTGTGCCTGGCCTGAACATAAGACTTTTTAAAGGAAAAGGTGGAGAAAATAATTCTGTAAAAGTGTTGTGATCCCATCAATCATATTAAGGGTCTCTCAGTAACAGAATCTCCAAAGGACTTACTTAAAAAGAGTAAGTAGGAAGGACTTCATGAATCAGATGAAGATTTGGCATGGCGAATGAAAGATTTCATATGTCTTTGCAAGGGCTTTGGACTTTATCATGGAGCAAAAACTTTTAGCTGAAGTGTCTAATTACTTTGTAAATACCTTTAGTGAAAAATTTGCTCTGAAAGCTTGGACCATTTTCTTAGCAGATAATATATTGTGGTTGGCATCTTCTATGTACCTGTCCTGAAGATGAAACGCCTTGATGTATATGCTGTGGAGCTATCAAAATCATAATCCCAATCCATCATTAAGGCTTTCTTTACAAAGAAAGCAAGGTATACACAACCAAGCTCTAAAGGTTCACTCACAACAGTGACATGATTGGCTCTGCTTTTGGACTGATGAAACTTCTTGTAGAAAATACTGTAGTGTTATTTCAGAGTGGCCAGTCAGATCTCTCAATAAAAATCATATTCAAAGATGGTAGAGGCCTGAAAAAGCAGTCAGTGGGCTAAAAACATGTTTATGAAATGAAGACTAAATAGGGTCCAATGTACACTTGGAGAACTTGGAGATGTATTATGAAATAATTTGAGAAGTTAAGTTGATGGACTTCCAAGGGTTGGGGTTTTTTTGACAGAAAGTTCTGTAATGCTAGTTTGCTTAGATAGCATTAAAACATTTTTTTCTCTGCTAGCTTACTAGTTGCAGTGGAAAAAATAGTAACCACACAGTGCTGAATTATTTTGCCTTCCCATTAACAGAGTGAGTTGAGGGGCTGACTTTTTTAAGGGAGGAAAATGGAATGCATTTAGTTTGGAACGTAGGCGCTCTGGCAATCATTGGAAATACTGAGCTGATGGATTTATTGGTCTGGAGTTGTGGTTTCCCTAACAAATTGCTACACCCTGGGTGATTTAAAATAAGAGAACTCTGTTCCGTAGCATTTCTGAGGCCAGAAATCTGAAATCAGTGGTAATGGCCAAGGCCAAAGTCCCTGTGAAGGCTCTTGGGGAGAATCCCTCTTTCAGTTTTCAGTATTTCTGGGTAGTCCTGGTTTACATGTGTGCCATGCCAATCTCTGCTTCCATCATCTAATCTCTCTCAGCCTTTCTCTCATAAGAACACTTTTGTCAGTGGATTTAGGCTCTGCTTGGATAATCCAGAATGGCCCCATGTCCAGATTCTCAGTTACATTTGTGAAATTGCCTTATCTATGTAAGATCCTGATCATTAGTTTGGGCTGGTATATCTTTTGGAGAGTTAGTCTCCATGCCACCAGGAATGTCAAGCTAGAAATAGTTTGAATTTCTTTTCATCTTGAGAACATTGTGACAGGATGTGATTACCCAGCAAGAGCTTGCAGAGGCAGAAAAACAAAAGCGAAGGTGATAGGAAAGGAAGTCAAGGGTCCTTTGGAACACTGTCCTGAAGAGTGTGGCTGAGAAAGTTTCCCCACCACCGAAGTGCCCTCAGTCTCCCATGACCCTCCAGTGTGTTCTCCCCTCTCAACCTCCCTCTCTACTCTCCGCCTCTTCCACTCCTTCCCCTCCCGAATGTCTCAGATTTATGCTTATCTTAGCCAAAATGCTGAGAAGCCATGTGAGTGTCTGAGTTCTAAGGTCTGCTTTCGGGGGTCAGTCTGACAGCTTGTCTTTTTCTGATCCTTTGCTTTCTCTGGCTTCTCCATACAAGTGTAAATACTCCAGCAATTTATCTTTCTCCTGGCTCACTTTGCTTGGAATAGTCTCTTCCAGCTCCATGGTGTCACACATGACTTGCACTTAGCTTTGTTATTGCTGAGTAGTATTCCATTGTATATGTATACCACATCTCACTGATTGAGTTTTCATAGCCTTACTTGGTTCAAACAGATATGAAAGTCACTTACAGGCATGTTGCAATTACCGAGGTTAAGCCTTTCCTCACTACTGTCATTTAGTAGGACACGTCTATATACACCTAATATTGATAGGCCAAGTTTGTCTATAGTGACCACTAAAATCACATGTTTTGAATCATTTTCCAGAAGCAGTTTGGGGTGTTTTGAGGAGTGCTCTCCAACCCATAGGACTAGAAATTAAGAAATGGAGGTGTCAGTCCAGCGCTTAATCAGTCTTGTGACTAGGATAAGACCCTAAACATTTGTAGACCTCAGATTCCTTTTTTATAAAGGAAAAGTTTTGAGCTACATCAGTATCTAAAAGTTTATCCTTTTGTTCAAATCAAAAGCATTTATTGAACACTTTCAGTGTATACTCAGTATATAAAGTGACTATTTTATGTATTTGCAAATACATAAAGTACACATTAGATGACCAGAATTTGTGGGCGGAGTACTTGGCTACATGTAACTTGATGCTGCACAGTTTTCCTAACATCACAGAGCTAAGGATTTTATCACTTCAAAAGATTTGATTATGGAAAAAGTATGACTTTTTGTTATGTAAAAATCATATGGTACATAGCTACAACACTAAAGTAAAAATAAGGCACTTTTTCTTGCAGGTGGTGATGTGTCTGAGTGAAATTAGGTTTGGCAATTCAAGACACTAAACCATGTTTTAGTTTATTTTTTGCTTATTTACAGCAAGTTTCCTTTTGTAGAGTTGTAGTCTCTTAAGACATCTAGAGCGCTGCCTTGCATGGAAAATATTGCCTTAAGGCAATGAAAATGGATAAGTGTGCCAAGTTTTAAAATCTCTGAGGAAATATATATATATATATATATATGGGTGTAGATATATATGTGTGTGTAGATTTATATATATATATCTATATATCTATAGATATATATGTATCTACACACATATATATATATATCTACACACACACACACATATATATATATATATATATATATATTTCTTTTAAAAGTATCAGAAACTCCCTTGTGGGTATCTTAAACACTATTCAATTATCTATATTTTATTCACTCTACTAAAATGTTTCACAACTGATATCATTACTTTGATTTCAGTAAAGGTCTGTTATTGGCTTTTTACTTTGCTCTCTAAAAGCCTATTGCATTTACTTTGTATTCTGCATATGATAGCAGCATGTTGTGAAAAGATAAAGGAAATTGTTTCTATCAATTATGAGAAATGTTAATATTTTCATTTCAGTATGGTTTCATATCAGAAAAAAAGAACAACTTCAACTTGAAGATTCTTTCAATGTTTTCTGCAGGTATGTTCTGTAACGTAACTGGACTCTCCACTGCCATCTGGTGGCTATTCTGAGTTGGTGAAAATGCAGCAATAAACACAGAATACAGAAAATAAACAGAAGAAAATTTCTAATGAATTAAGTTCAGAAATTATTTCACTTGGTTTTAATATGTTTTGGGGCCACACACTTTTATTTAGTTTATTGCCTGAGGTTAAAAAACTGTAGAGGTTTCTGTGTGTTTTTGTTGTTATTCTTCTATAATAGAAAAATTTTAAGGAAACAGAGAATATTAAGTTTTCATGATATGATCATCAAGTCCATCTATAATCCTGTATTATCAAAGTTCAAATTGTATAGACAACTGCATTCCTGTTATAAAGTATCTAAAACATTCCTTCTGTTAATATGTTGCTGCCCTTAGGGTTTTGTGATTGTAATGGTTCAAGCATCAAAAGACATCGTTATAGATTTTCCAGTTGTTTACTATTATAAATGAGAACAACTGGTAGAACTGGGGAAGTGAAACATGTGTAACCTGCTTACCTTTCCTTGCTGGTCTAGAGCCTGACCTGAAACAGGAGGCGTGGCTCCTGAGGAGAACAAAGCTAATGTAATGTCTAGTCACCCAGCAGAATCACCTTGAAAAAGCTATTGCCCTTGTCAGCATGCACTAAAAGATGAGGTCTTTGTAGAAAGAAAATTCTGAATTAATAAAGTTTCAGTTTTTCAAAAACAAAAATTTCCAAAGGGACTTAGCTGTTATTAATAGCTTTCCAAATTAAGGGTATATAAACCTCTCCTTCTCCCTCTTCTCACTTTATCTTTCCTACTGTCTTTGTCTTCTCGTTTGTTAAGATACTTTTTCCAAACTTTGAAGAGCATTTCCAAGTGTTTCCAGTTTTGAGTATTCAAATACTGATTTTAGTTTCTTTTAGGCTTTTTTGTTCTTCTGACCTAATGTGAAAAAGAATCTTTTCATTTTTGCAAAGGCCGAAGGCGTAAATTCTGTATGCCCTTGTAAACAAGAATGTTTTGAATCCCTCCTATATTATGTACTCAATAGTACTAAGCAGACTTCAGCTGTACTTGGGTGCAATAGAGATTTGACTCTTGAATTCCTCATTCAAGAACTGAATATTTTGGAAAAATAACAGATAAAATGCCTTATCTTCATTAAATTTGATGACTTCATTCTTTGTTTTCCACATGCACAAACTGCATTCTGCAAATTGTTTACATAGTTTCCCCCATAGCTTTGGTGATTATTGTTTTTGCAACATATGGGAGTACTTATTTTTGAAGCTGCATACTTTTTCACATTATAAACTCCATGCATCTGTCATAATGTGTTAGAAGTGGTGAAGCTAGCCATACTGTCCTTTCAAATTCATGGGTCAGGTCTCCTTACTTTTAGATTTCACAAAACAAATTTTTAAGCAATACATACCAGAAATAATTCGACTGAATTATCCGGGGGATTAAAAAAAAAAAAAAGATATGAATAATCTACCATTTACATTGCTAAAGACCTTGCAAAAAAATAAGTGATAGGAACCATCTAATTGTAGTGTGTTGGTTTTATTTTATTGCTGTAAAATCACCACACAGTCACTAGAAACAACACACATTTCTTGAAGTTATAGAGAACAGAAGTCCTAAAATGAAGTTATCAGTAGGACTTCATTCCCTGAGGAAGCTCCCAGGGACATCTGTCTACTTGACTTCCTCAGTTTCTGAGCAGACATCTGCATGTCTTGTCTCCTGCTCCTTCCTAAACTCCAGTCCGTTGGCAGGACTTCTTTCAGACTTCTCTCTCTCTGACCTCTGCTTCTGTCACCACATGTCCTCTTTCTGACTCTTCTGCTTCCCTCTTACCAGGATCATTGTGCTTACATTTAGGTTCCACATGGTTGAGCTAGACTAAGTCCGTATCTCCAGAGCCTTAATCCTATCTGTAGAGTCCTTAGAGCCACATAAGACAACTTGTTCACAGATTCCAGGAATTAGGACATGGCTATTGGGAGACACGTTCTCCTCCTGTCTGTCCCAGAGCACCCAAAAGTGACTTTTCTGGGAAAGAGTTTGATTTGGCTGCAACTCATGCACATTTGGGCACAGTGTGAGTGCAAGTCAGAGGGAGATAGTGTATCAGGAGAAATGGTGGACAAAGATAGGTGGGAGCCATGACACAAGGGCTTTGTGTGATGTCATAAGAAAGGTGACTATTATCCTCTGGAAAATAAAGAGCCATTGTGCAGTAGGAGTAGCCTGATCAGATAACTGGGAAGAGACTAGAGGGTGGGAGATAAGGTCAACAGTTAGGAGAGGAATTGTGGATTGGGGGGATAACACTGGCCCAGAAAGAAGAAATGAGTCAATTACAGATACAGAATGAATAAGAACTAATGGTTTATTGTGTTTCTGGAAAGGGGGTTAGGTAGCATGTAATGTCAGTTTTATTTATTAAACTAAACTTTTTGTTGAGGATTAGCTGATGTTGCATGTCTAGACTGTATATATTCTGGTCAAATACATATTTAGATTTCGTATGTATATATTTTAATATAATTTTTATTTTTTATTTTGATTGCACATGTATGTGTGTATATATGCATATATATGTGCATATGCATATATATATGTATATATACACACATTTATGTATGCATATATTTTTCACATCACTCTCTACCCCGGGGTTCTCCCATCACCTTATCACCTGTGAAACATCTTAATCTCTTTTGCCCTCTCCCTCCCCTGATTTTTTTTACTCTCCTCCGCCTTTCTTGACCTATGAGTTAGGCCTTTCTTGATCTATGAGTCAGTTCTGTTGGCAATTTTAAATTTTTCTTGTCCTTGTGCTTGTTTGCTTGTTTGCTCTGTATCCCTCATCTAAGTGAGACCATCCCGCATTTCTCTTTTTCTTTCTGGCTTATTTCCGCTAACATGATTCCTTCTAGCTTCATCCATGTTGCTGCAAATGACATGTTTGTCTTTTTTGATTGATGCATAATAATCCATTGTGTACATATACCACATCTTTTTCAGCCACTCATTGGTTTGGGGGCATTTGGCTTGTTTCCATGCCCTGGCGATTATAAATAGTGCTGTGATAAACATAGTGTGTACCTTTTGTGACTTGGGTGACAGTAGTGACAACAGTGACCCAGTCTATAGCTAACATAAATCTCATTTGGGAGTCAAATCCCTGTTGTGTAGTATCTCTCACACAGAGCATCTTCCTAATGTCAAAATTCTTCCTTTAGAGTTCTTTCAAGCTTTTTTTTTCTTCTATAATGGGTGCTTATAGTGGAGGATTGAATCAATGTGTCTCCCTGTGCTGATTTCAGCAAAGCACTTGAGATGAACACGAGGGAGGGCATTTTTTCTAGGCGTCAGGCTTCTTTTAAAATAGTGTAGCTTATGACATATACATCCCAGCGTGCATCTACCACCGACACGTCTCACACATGTCTGCACACAAATATACCCGGTTAACTGTTCATTCAGGAAACACATTTAGCAAGGAACCACTATGTACCAGGTGCTGAGCATTCAAAAATGATTAGGATATGTGATTGCTGCGTTTTTTTAACATCTGTGTTTTATTTACCCAACTAAATAGTATAAGCTCATTGAGTGCAAAAATATCTTATACATGTTTATGTATATGTCTTTTAGAATCACTGCGCTTAATGGAGTCATTGCATAATTAGTACTCAATACATATTTGTATTTGATTGCTGGATTTAAGTACATTGATGATTCTCATCACTGTTCTCGGTATTTTTCCTGTGGCGATTGATGTGCCTGTGATTGTCCCTTTCAGTGCTGGAAGTGCCTTGAGGAATCAGCTCTAGAGACCAGAACTTCGTACCTTCCCAAGCCCTCACCCAGAGCCTGGCACATCGCACTCACTGACAATTTGTCACATGAACAAATGAATGAATTTAAATTAGGCAAAAGTAATAGTTTTTTTTTCCTTGCTCCATTTATTTAGGCTACATTTTTCCATTAAAGAAGAACCAAAATTTCTCTTTACCCATCAGGGTGATCTGATCATTCATAGTCATTGTACGTAATTTGTGGCTGGCATTGTGACCATGGAAGCAGAAAAAGTGAGAAAGTGGATCTTGAGGTGGCATTTCTTCTTCGGTTACTTCACGGTCCTGGGAACGGCTTTTTCCTCATTCTTAGCCTTGGAGTTTTGGCTCCATGTGTGCATATGTAGGTCTTTCCGTGTCGGAGGACGAGGTGCGAGAAAGACGTCCTGAGCGAAGGCCATGTCTTCTAAGACAGATCATAGCAAACCCCGGGAAGGCTGCTGAAAAGAAGTGGCCTACAACATGGAGGGTGTTTTATTTTCATTCAGAACATGAATTAGTTCAATTTGGCAACTTGCACATTCATTCTGCCACTCTGTAAGTACCATGCCGCTCTGCAATGAACAGTGGTGACTTACTGTTTGTTTCAAAGGCATGTTTTTGCTTCTTTGGGAAATGTGCTTGGTTTGTTTTGTTCAATTTTTAATGATACATGATTTTATTTTAAATTTCTTTGGAAATGGCTTTGTATCCTAGGGTTTCCGGCTTTCTATGAATTGAGAGGAGGTTATTACCTTCTAAGTTTTCAATTAGGAAAACAAAGCAAGTTTGGAAGCTCCATTGGGATCTTCTACACCCTCTCAAAGCATGTTCTGAATGAGACAATTTCTATGCAACTAGCTCTAATTGTCTGAGATGAGACAATCTACAGAAGCTAATTGGAGATTACACTTTCTGTAGTATGCTAGGGGTTGCTATAACAATACTTTCTCATCTTGGGGTTTTTTGGTTTTTTTTTTTTTTTTTTTTTGCTTTGTACTTTATTTGGGGACTTTCTGTTTCTTGGTCCATCAACCCTTTTAGTACCTGAATTTTGAAGGGAAATTTTTCTCAATTTCAATTTAATGATAAGGTTCAGACTGAGTTTACATAGCTCACCTCCTCAAATTGCACAATGATCCAAAGCCCTCAGTAACTTTTTTTTTTTTTTTAATCTAGGATGGAGTCAGTAAACTGTGGCGTTACCTGCATGTGATAAATTCGGTTTCAATTTAATGTTTGTGCTCTGAATTATAGCTGATAGGTACAGAATAGTATTTATCACATTTCCTTTCTTATCACCCCCTGACTGATTACACTGTTGACATACTCTGAATTAGGCAAGAACATATGCTTGACTAAATTGATGCTTCACATAGAAAGTTGCATATAATGAATTTCACTTGTGCAGATATTTTAATTTTTGATTACATTCTTTGGTTTTAGTTTTATGCTGTTTACGCTTCCCCAAATCTGTTCCTTCACGACTTAAAAACTGAGACATCTCTGAAACTTACCATGCAGCCTTATCATCCTTACTTGAAGAAGTCAGTCTCAGGAAAATTATTTAAACATTAGAGATACATGCTATTAGTTATTTATCATCCTCAATTTGACGTGTAGTTTATAATCATCAATTAAATAAGTGAGAAAAAATAGATTCATACTGACAATTTTTTGGATACATTTGGGAGGTTTTTCCAAAAGCTCTTTATGTCGGATCTATTCTCTACAAATCTTCTGGCTATGCCTGATAACTCAGGAGGAAACCCTAACATCAGGTGGAACTGAGAAGAGTCCCAAGGAAGAGGCAGCTGAGAACACAGGTTGGGGAAATTTCTGAGATGTAGTGTTATGTCACCTGGAGGGATCTCATAGGGACTTAGGCCTTCCAGTCTCTCTTTTCTT
Source organism: Uropsilus gracilis (assembly GCA_004024945.1). Taxonomy (NCBI): domain Eukaryota; kingdom Metazoa; phylum Chordata; class Mammalia; order Eulipotyphla; family Talpidae; genus Uropsilus; species Uropsilus gracilis. Next base: position 143,481 of record PVHY01001667.1, read on the forward strand.
TGCCTAGTGGCACACTTTGGTCTCACATGATTTTGTAAAAGAAACAAACTGATTTTTCCTCACAGTAGAAAGAGGTAGGGGTTATAAAGAAAGTGAAAAATGCCAGTGGATAAGATTGCCCATATGAACATGTTTCTGTTGTTCAGAAACCTCCAGGAAAAGTTCAAGACCAGAAAAAATGATGTTATAACCAGATGTTTTGAATTAAGGAAGATGGCTAGATGCTTTTTGAGATTATTTTTAAATCAGAACACTTGGTTCATGTTGCCATGTGGCTATGCTACACCATCTGTAAATTAGTGTTCAATGACAAATTATTAAAACTTCTATTCGTACTCATGATCAAATTTAATTTAGAGCCCACATCTCTGGGAATTGCAAACATAAAAACCTAATGACCTTGCATTAATATATAAACACTTTCTACTTGTCTACAGCCCATTTATATGATCGTGTAGTTATATATTAATGTAATTTGATTCTTGAAATACAATGGTACTATCTAAGCTATATGATTTTAATAAGTAAAAATTCAGTATTATTTTAAAAAACATTTAGTATACATTGGAAGCACACGCACACAGACAAGAGGTCTTTTAAATTTTGCCCAACTAAAAAGAGGTTACCTTTTAGGGTACCTTTAGTAATTATTATTTGTGGAGTGTGAGAGGTACTGTTTCTCTACTGCCATTGCTTTTTCTCAGAATTTGGTAGGTACTGTTTTGCTCTTAAATACCTTGGTAAGTCATGATGGAAAGAGAACAATTTTAAAGAAGTGACTTCTTAAAGAAAATATTTTGAGTCATGCATGTGAAAAGAGTAAATCAATTTTCTATCAGACTGTATAAACTCTTAGAGTCTTATAGCTATTTGCTCTTAAAGTGACAAGGTTGTGTGTTTTATTTAACAATATACTGGGTGGCGGTTATTAAAACATGTGCCACTAATTTTTTCTTCAAAAGGTAGATAATCTCATCATTTATTTTTATTTAGTACCATTTTAACATATATTTTTGACTTGTCTCCTATGTGCCAGCTACTGTTCTTGGCCCTGGAGATGAAAGCATCAGTGCTTTCTCTGGGGCACATTAAGTCAAATAGCATTAAAACGAAGATTTTCTAATACTTCGCGTTGCGAATGAACTAAAACAAGGTGACGTAATTGTGATGGCAAAGCTAGCTATTTCAGGGAGATCAGTCAGATGTCTGTCTCTTTGAGAAGATATCATTTGTGTTAAGACTTGACTATGAATAAAATGCCCATTATCTACGAGTCTGGGGAAAACTCATTCTAACTGGAGGGAGTAGTGAACACCAAAGACACACAGCAGGAGCGAATATGACTTTTATAAGAAATGGTGCAAAGGTCATTATGATTAACCAGTAGTGTTCAAGAAACATACAGTGAATCAACTAAGAGTTTTGAAATTGCTGGCGTGAAGTGCAAGTATATGTTGGAAAGTTAGCCATGAGCCTGTAGGTCATGATTTGGAATTTGCATTTTATTCTCAATGTAATAGGAAGCCACTGAAATCTAGGAGATGGAAATATGATAAGCTCCGAATCACATTTTTAAGGGTTATTTTGACTGTGGAGTAAGAGGTTTTCTAAGTCATCCTAGCAAGAGAAGATAGCATTAGAGAATCAGCAGGTAGAATGCTTTTAGTTGGTGCTGTTTTTGCTCACAAATAGCCTGGCACATCATTATAGGGAGATAACAATTTTTCTTTTAGGTCTAGTGTGTTAAATTGAAGATGGAGAGAGAAAGATTGGTTTGGGTGACAGTTTGGAAGTAAAACCGAGCAGGATTTGATAGACTGAATATGTACGGTGAGGAATATGTAATATATAAGGACGATGAATGACTTCTGGATTTTTGGAGCAACTGAATTCATGGTGGGGACATTGACTGAGATGGGGACAGTTAGGGGATGGAGAAGTTATTAGTCTTGACATATTACATTTGAGATGCCCATTTAAATTTCATATGGAATTTTCAAGGCGTCTGCAGGCAGCTCATTAGACAGGTCAAGGCTGGATATCTAAACAGAAAGAGTCACTGGCATGTACATTTGTATTTAAAACCATTTGTCTGGATGAGATTACTCAAGCTGAGGCTAAGTAGATATAAAAATTAGAGGTCAGAGTTGGGGCGCTAGGATGCTTCAGCGTTGCAGGAGCTGGCAAATGGAACTCGGAGATGTACCAAGAGCGGGAGAGGAAAAAAACTGAGTGTGATTTCATGGTAGCACAATGTGATTCAAAAAGATGAAAGCAAATGAAGCAACTAGAGCTGAGAAGTGGAATCATAAGAAGATGTAACTGCTCACTGGATTTGGATCTGTATACAACTATTAGTAATGAAAAGCAATTGCTTTGACTGAGCATGAAAGGTAAGTAGAGAATAGTGGGTAGGCAGAAGCCAAGGAAGCCAGCCTCTTCATGTCTTGTAATATTGGTGTCATTACAGCATGTTTAAAGCCCTGTCCTGTGTGCTTGTGGAGGTTAATACGCACTATCGTATATCTCGAGGTCAGTATGTAGGCCAAAGGAAAAGCAAAGAGAATGGAAGCATAGAGCTCAAACTATTTTAGGATTAAAAAAAAATCTAGTTCACATCAGAGTGATAAAAATTTATTTCACAAACCCATATTCCTCATGCCCACTGTCCTATTAGATCTATTATGTAATGAAGAGCTCAGTTAATTATTCCTGCCACCTGCAACTAATGAAATTAGATGTGAAATTTCTGATAGGTACAGATGGCCATTTAAAAAGAAACAAAAAGTGTCTCCCTTTTCCTATCAGCTGGTCAAATTTTATAAGTTAGAAGTGTTTAGACCATGAAATTAATCACCAGCCTTCCCCATAAGAATAAATAATAAGCATGAATGACAACTACCTTAAGCTCAAATAAACTACTTTTTATTTAGATTTAGAGTGTATTTTAGCCAATTAAGTGTAGCATGCTGACACACTGTGATTAGAAATTATTTGGTAGAGGTTTAACCTAGTTGAATTATTCCAGCTTTACAAAATTGACAAATATGTCTCAATTTGATTCAGCATATTTTATGCAAATGCATTTAAATCTCAGGATATATATATATATATGCATATATATGAAAAGAGTATGATATTTACAGAGAAATATTAAGGCTGCCAGTATTATAATGGAGTATGTAGAAAAAATGCAGCCAATTATAATTAATAATCTGTACCTTTGACAGGTTGTAAAACATTAATTATGGCAAGGAAAAGGAGAAAATATGTGGTAATGGGTGTCAAAATTCTGTGTGTTTTACAAAGACTACTACCATTATTCTCAACCTGAGGGTTGTTAAAATTGTGATTTGGAGAGTTGTGGAAGATACAAACTGGATATTAGGGGTCCGGAAGATGTTTACGGTCAGATGAAGGCAGGACAACCCAGTGGAGAAGTGGAAAGAGACCTGACTCAGTCTCTGTGAGATAAAAAAGAATATCTCGAACTTGAGATGTAATTAGAAAAGGATTATTGAAGTCTAGAGACAGGGAATACGATAATTGGGGATCTGTTTTGATCCACATAGGTACTGATGTGATGACTATCTCACTTCGCACTGTGAAGACAGGGCCTGGATAGGCGAGGCTTAAGATGGCCAACAAACTGAGGGAGGTGCAGAACGATAATAAGAATTCTTTGAAGAACAGTGTTGAACAATATTAATATCAAAATTCAGAGTTTCAGAGACCATGTGATATGAAATAAAGTCGTTCAGCTGGTTGAGAGATCTGGTAGGGTGGACCATTAGTGATAATGTGGTTGTCTTTGTGTGAGCAGTTTGGGAGAATAATACCCGGTCTAAAAAGAGATCACAGCTGTGGATTATAGACTAATCTTTCTGCATTACTCCCTCTGCAGGTTGCCAGAGGGGGGGGGAAGGAAGTGTTGTCTATGTGGCATATTTGAATTACAAAGATCAGCATCAATAGAGCTATTGCATGAAAATTCATACATAAAGAAATAACTTGTGTGCCCATCTATTTAATTTTTTATTGGTTTTGTTCACACAGAATGATATAACCTATTATGTATAGATTGGAGACAACCCAAATGAATTTCAGAAATCAGAAAAAGCATAATTGAATCTTGTTTTAATTCAGTTATATTGATTTGCCATGATGTCACTCTCTGATAAATAATTTAAAAGTGTCAACCGTCTGGGTTTTGCAAAAGATATACTTTTGTGCAAACTTAAGCACATTTTTGGATCCTTACCATTTTCTTCTGTTGAATATGAAAGGTTTAGAATATGTCTTGACTGTTAATTTTTTACTTGTAATTAAAATGTTAGATTTCAAGTTGTTTAAATACATCTCTCTGATATTAGCGATTTTTTTTCTCTTTAAGTATTTATCTTTAATTTCATACATTCCAGATTTGCTTAGGCAAATATAAAAGTGCCTGTCTGTAGCATTTGCCCATAAGTGAATATAATTATATATGTGTGTGTGTGTGTGTGTAAAGAATGAAAGATAAACACATTCCCTAAGATAAAGAAAGAACAAATCAGCAATTTGAAAAAGAGGAGTATGCCTATCTATGTACAATGACTGTTGTATCAGACACGATGCCCCAATTCACCTCACAAAGTGTTACCCCTCCCCACAACTTGTCATGTAATCAATTCCATTTTTTAAAATATCACTCATGGCCTCTGTAACCGTTTTCAAAAGTTTGATCACATTTTTGTTGTCCCCTTTAAGGGACACATAAAGTCAGACACAGCAGAGTTTTTCTTTTTGTTTACTCCTGTATCGCCAGCACCTAAAACACCTCCTGCTTAATGTTTGATACATGTCAATTAATTAATGCTGACATATTTCTTGAAATATGAAATTTGAATTTCTTTGAAAAAAATTCAAATCCATTCCAATTGATTTTAGTTTTAGATGTTTCTTCATTTCTAATGCATGCATTTAGTGCTAGTAATTTCCCTCTAAACACTGCTTTCACTGCATCTCACAAATCTTGGGAGGTTTATAAAAAGGTTTAATAAAAGGTTCATTTTTATTCTCCAATTTGAGAATAATTAAAATTTTTCTTGAGACTTTTTACTTATAGCTTATATATGTGTGTTGCTTAAGTTCATATGTAGAGGTTTTCAAATTTCTGTCATTAAATTCTACTTTAAGTCCATTTATGGTCTGAGATAGTACACATTTTTAGTTAGTATTTGTTAGGTTTATTCCCAGGTATTTTTGTTGTTGTTCTTGTAATTGTAAATGGGATCACTTTTTATTTTCATCTTCTTTGATCTCGTCTTTTGTGTATAGCAAGGCAACTGATTTGTGTGTGTTGATTTTATACCCTGCCACTTTAGTAAACTGATTGTTTCAATTAGTTTTTCCATGGGATCTTGAGGGGTCTTTACACTATTGTCATCTGCAAATAGTGATAGCTCTACTTTTTCTTTCTCAATTGGATTCCTTTTATATCATCTAATTGCTCAAGCTAGAACTTCCAGTACCATGCTGAATAGCAGTGGTAAGTGTGAAACTCCTGATCTTGTACCAGATCTTAGGGGAAAATCTTTAAGGTTTTCACCATTAAGAACACTAACTATGGGTTTCTTGTAAGTGGCTTTTATTATGTTAAGGTATGGTCTCTCTCTCTCTCTCTTTTTTTTAAACATCTAAATTACTTTATTTTTTTCTAATAATTTATTTATTTATATATATTTCACATCATTTCAGTCCCTGGGGGTCACCCACCGCCTCCCCTTTCCACCCGCTCCAGCTTGTCCCCATTCTCCCCTTGTGCAGTTTCATTTGGTTGACCATATACTATACTTGTATATGGTTGACCATATACAAGTGAAACCATTTGGTTTCTGTCCCTTTCTATCTGACTCATTTCTGCTAGAATGATTTCTTCTAGGTACATCCAGGTTTCCATAAATTCATCAAATTTGTCATTTTTAATTGATGAGTAATACTCCATTGTGTATATGTACCACATCTTTTTCATCCAGTCATCTGTTCTGGGGCATTTGGGTTGTTTCCATGTCCTTG
>PVHY01001668.1:0-29647 GCA_004024945.1 Uropsilus gracilis
GGGAGGGAGGGAGGGAGGGAGGGGCAAGTAGCTAAAGTGCCCCATAAAGAATCATTAAGATCAGTTTTGATCTGTTAAGTCCATGAGATAAAATAAATGTGAGCAAGAAATCCAAACTTTTTTCAAGAATACTCATTGACACTACTGACTTCACTTCCGGAGTATAAAACAATCCTACATTCACAGTCTTTTTTGCTTAGTATCTATTTTGTAAACCAAACAGAGAAGCGGTCACCTTCTCCAGGTCTTGCTGAGAAGCCTGCAAAAGTGTCTGGCCAGAGGCAATCCAGTGCTTGCCAGAATTCAGGTAGGACCCCAAGCCCTGCTCCACAAGCCAGCTGCAAACCTGCTCCTTGGTCCACTTGGCAAATGGCATATCCAGTTCGCTACAAGAAAATGGACACTTGCATGACAAACAATTCAGAGTTGATCTTGTAGCTCAGCATGGGGTGTGAACCTCTATAAATCCAACACATGTGGACACTCCCTGATAAGATACATTTGACCACAAAGAGTTGGGTTTTTAAATACATACTTGAAAGACTGAAGGCTACCCTAGACGACCACAGTCTTCCTTTCAAACCAAACCAGAGAAGACACGCTATAATTTAACAGGAGCATTTTCCAGAGAGAAAGACAGCTTGAATCCAGACGGCAGACTGTGCTAGTGCAATACCATGGAAAGACGGAGTCTCCAGACAGAAACCACTCTGTCAAACGGAATGCAGCTCAAAGCTGACTAGAGCTGCCTTGGGTAGAACTCCATTTCTCTACAAGTGGTGGTCAATAAAAAGAGGGTAACCTGCCACTGCCACCAAGTATAGAAACGTATCACCAGCAAAAGCCTGCTTTCTTTTACTAGGACAGATGAGGAGTATTCCTGCTTAAAAACATGTGGAGATAAATGAAGCTATTATATATATTTACTTTACACACAGCACAAGAAGATTCTCTCCTGTGTACCAAGAGAACATATGGCAAGTGAGAGTGCTCGATATTTGAAGGTCAGTTTCCTCCTCGATGAAGCCTACACCCAGCCTTCCACCTGGGGGGGAGGGATGAGGCTGCAGAGGCCTCAGCACAGTGTGCCTTTTACACTTAATGTCAATGAGCTGTGCTGTATGTTTGCCAACCCCACCCTTTCATCCTTGGGTCCAGCCCTGAGCTGTGAAAGAGTGTAGGAAAAGAGATTTAACAGAAAATACTCCATGATCCTGATACATTTAAGAATTCTGGTGGCTTGTATCAGACTCAATTAGGCTTTCACAGCCACCACTAATTGCAAATGATTACCAAGTGATAATTATTTGCAGAGGCTTAACAGCACAGGCTGTGCATTAATCTTCATATCACCCTTTGGGGGTAGGTACTGATGATCACTTTGAGAAACAGACACAGAGCCCAAGAGCAGTTGCTCACAGTCACCCAGCCAGAAATCAGACTGAGGCAGTCTAGCTATTCTTCCAGGACTCGGCTTGAGTCTCATGTGAGCTTTCTCTATGCAATCTGAAGTCCTTCCAGCATAGATGCTGAGACTTCACAGCTGCTGCCTAGACCCCACGCCCACAGGTCCAGCTGGTCTGCTTGAGAAGAAGGGCCCTTCTACCAACAGGGCAGTCAGCCACCCGGGGAGAACCCCGGGGAGAGATGCATAAAGTCTGCTCACTTGGATATTCTTACCTGTTAGTTTGTCCCAAATCTCGAGACCAGCCCAGTCGGGGCCCTGCTGTAGCCCTTGTCCCTCCTCTCTTGAACTCAGGCTCAGACATATCCTCTGGGTTGAATGTCGTCGACTGACTTCTCCTGAGTCTGCGCAAAGGACAAGCACATGTTGTCCTGGCTTAGAACCAAGGTGGCCTTGAATAGTACCACTCATCTGGGGTTTTTAACCAGTGTCTACGTCTGATCTACACCTCTGTGAGTATCCACGCCACCCCAGGGCTCTGTCTTAGGTCCTTCTGCAGGCTCACTTAAGCTCACGCATTCTAAAATCGGGTTTAAACTGTCACTAAGACCCAATAACCTCATACTGCCCAAATCCCAACCTTCCCTGTCAGTGGGACACAGAGCTTTAGACATCCACTCTCATTTTCAGCCATTTTTCCAACTATTCTTACAGTTAAGCAACATCTAAGACAAACAATGCTCTATATGCTCCACTATCACTTACTTTCCAAAGAGTTTCATGATGCCTCTGGATTTCTTTTTGGAATCTGGAGATGGTGGGGACAGCTGGAAGGGACTAGTCCCCTGGGGCTCTCTGGACCGAGAAGACACACCGGCCAGATCCAGGTGCTCGGCTGTCTCCTTTTCAGTTTCAGCTAGTCCAAAATATAATACAAATGTGTTGGGTTTTAAAATATGGAAGAAGCACAACTAAACAACTTCTTGGCTTTAAGAACTTTTAAGAAGTCCTCCTCTGTTGGTCTATCAGTCCGTGATTTACAAAGAGCACCTTGCAAATTAGAACGGTATTCTATTCTCCATCTGCTGCATTTAAAATTCAGTAAGGTACAAAACCCAGACCCTTTGAGAGTGTGTGTGACAGGAATGCCACATTCTTCCCTCAGGTAACCTAAATGCACAGTAAAACGATCTCAGTCTAGCTGAGCTTTGCTGTCTCTGTCCTGCTACTGGCTTATCACCTCCTTTAACTTCTGCCAGATGATCCCCTAGATCTACCAGCTGAGAGTTTCTTCTTGGCTACAGCACTTGTTTCCCTGCCTCCTCCACAACACTGTAGAGCTCTGCCCTAGGCCCTTCTGCAGGCTCTCTGGGTAAGCTCACCCGTTCTAAGATCGGTAAGTAAGCAATGGTTTCACTCATTTATAAGTAGCTGACAAGAATATCTCTGGGCAACTCTCCCCCCACCTTCAGTGTCTGAGTATCTGTGTTTTTCCAAACTGGTGTTCCACAGACAGCTAGGGCTTAACCAAGTCATACAATTTCCCTGAGCGTCTTCTCTCAAGTCTTCTCACATTGTTTCATTAGTATTCTAAACTGTCATTTTTCTTTCATTTCTTTCTCTCCTTTGACAGTTATATCAAATCAGTTATCAAGTTCTAGAAATTCTTTGTTCAGGAAATTTATTCCTTTTTATCAGCTCTTAGGACCAGGCACTGAGAAAATAAGCTGGGTTTGCACATACTTCTCTTCTGACATAAAATGACTGCCTGCTGACTATGACTTAAACAATAATGTCCAAGCATTAATTCCTTCTACCCATCTCTTGAGGGATCATCCCATACTGCAAATTAGCACAAGGGCCAGCCAGCATTTAATCAGTGTGAGACTTTACACCTTTATAGAGGAAAGGACATGGTTTGGACACAGTTTACAGAAACTCCAGGGGCAGCTTTGCAGCAAGATGGGAGGGTTGCAGAGGTTGCCTGTTCTGTGCAGCAGTGCTGTGACTACGAGTTATAGGAAGCAGCAGTTCCTTCTCAGCTTTGACAATTCATTTCTTCTAAGGGGCAAAAATATCTGAAAATAGTTGTGTGAAGAGATAAGTTTATTGTATTCATCCAGTGTCCATTTTAAGGATTTTTTTTTTTTTTTGAGACTAGGTCTTGCTATTTTTGCCCATGGAACCGCAGGCTCACGTTGCCCTGGGTACCACAGACTTAAGCAATCCCCAGCCTCAGCTTCCCAGGTAGCTGGGATTACAGGCACATGCCACCATGCCCAGCTATATTTTTTTGGTCTGACTACATGTCCCTGGTGGGACTCGAACCGTAATCCCTGGCCCCGGCGGCGGGTTACAGGCTGCTTACAGACATGCGCCACCATGCCTGGCCTCATTTTAAAGATTTAAGGTACATGGAATGAAGGTGTCTTGCTGTCCATGTGATCAGAGAGAGATGGGTGACTCCACAAGGTAAAGGGGAACTACTGAGAAAACAAAAGCACCTTCCCTGTAACCGGGGGTGGGGGGGGGGGGGGGGGTGGGGTGTGACAGTGCCTCGAAAGGTCTTCTAGGCCATACTCACTTTATATTTCCTTTTCTCCATCCTCATTTTAAAAGCATCTTACTTGTGGACTTTCCTCCTACCATACCTGACCTTTAAAAAAGGAAAACGAAATATCCCCTCTACTCGAATCAGTTAGAGGGAGATTCTCAAATCCCACATAAAGGTAAAGTTTCCTCTCTATCTTGATGACTCCATCTTGGGAGTAGTAAAATGTGGGAAGAATGTTCTCGCAAGAGGACATTTCAACGTCTGACATAGAACGGTTTTACTTTCAAAGAATTTCTATGGGCAGCTGGGGAAATGAAACCATGGAGGAGGATGTGAGGCCCTGGCCTGGGAGTCAGTGAGGGGGCTCTGCGTGGAGGATCGGGTGCCCGGCTGCGCTGCACTCCCATGGCAGTACAGCGCCCCCACCAGATCAATAGCATGGGTTAGGGCAGCATCTAGGCTTGGAAGCACAGGCGGAAGCTAGAAGGTGCTTGAGACTAGACAACTAGATCTTCGGTGGAGCCAGCTTGCTGTCTAGAGCGCAGATCCAAGCGCAGGGAGCAGCCCGGCGGCGGCGCGGGCAGGCATGCAGGGTACCGTACCTAGGGTGGGCGCACTGGCACTCCGCGCACGGTCTTCAGATATCCCCACAACGCACACAAACACACGCAGCCCAATGGAGAGAACACAGGGGAAGGACAAAATGAAACAGGTCAAACTGTGACTCCGAAACACACCCAACAGGAGGGAAGGCGAGCCCTGGCCGTGCCTCTGGTGGTTCACAGACCCTGCCTGGCAGATCCACCTTCAAAACTGCAGGAAGGCTGTTGTCTCAAAGGTAGAAAGGTGTGGTCTGAGGCTAAGTTTACACCCCAGGACAGGCCGCAGCTGAGTGTCTACACAGTGCTAGGTGTCACATTGCTCTATGTAATCCACAGGAGCCTTGTGGTTTTTTGTTTTTGGCTCCCTTGCCCCTAAGTCAGCCACCTTTATTTCTGAGAAAGAGAAATCACAAGAGATGAACAAGTGAAGGAATGAGATGGGCCTTTTCCTCATGAGGCAATAATCACAACAAAGGCCTTACTTACCTAAGTTAGGTGCACTTGCAGTCCTCTTGCTACTTTTAATTTTAAAAAAGCCACGACCAAAGGAAGATCTGGCTTTTCGGGTGCCAAAGGGGTTGTCATCTGCAGAAGCACCATGTGCTGGAGCTTTGGGGGGGAGACTCCCAAAAGGGCTGCTTTCTGTCTGCACTTTATCCTGAGATAAAAGTAGTAATTAGTGAATGTGACACAGCACTAATAATGCCCATGTTTATCACTACAGGTCAGGTCAGTGCTAAGTACATGTGTGATTATATTTCAAAGAATAACTAGCAAATTGACTGCAAATAATAGCAAGGTCATATTATAAATGAAAAGTCAATCTGAAAGCTACTTAAACAAAACAAACAGCAACAACAACAACAACAACAAAACCACTAATTTACAATTCACATGTTTAGAGCTTGCCATATTTAAGATAAAGAAATTCTTTAGTTCCACTTTCACTTTATCTACTCAAAAGACATGGAGATATTGCCTCACTTAAGCTGTGAATTAATTTTCTAACAATTATAGAACAGATTTGGCTACAGTATAATTTATAACTGTATCAACTGAAAATCCAATATATGACATCATTCTTCTCCAAAGCTTCTGTTCCCATGATGTAAGATCCTACTCCAGTTATCTTGAATATTCTTTGCAAAGAATCTCTAATATGAACTGCAAATTAATGATAAAACATAGATACAATGAGCAAGAGCTGAAAATAGTTCTTCTGAAATGGGATTGTGGGAGATAGTCCTATGTCATCTGCCAGCTGGCAAACACAGATCACAGATTTTCAGACTGATACTTCAGAGACACTTAACATTAAAATAACAGAGCTATCATTAGATTCTGGAGGGTTGATTCAGCAGTCACTTCAGGTCTCTATATGTCAAATTTTTATCAAAAATGTTAACCAGGGTTATTTCATGCTTTTAAATACTGCCTATTCTTGACCTCTCTGAATTGGCAGTGATAGTGATGCGCTCAGTAACATGGTTTCAGTGCTTCTGTTTGCATACTGTTTTTGCTCTGACATCTCTTGCCCTCTGTTTCTTTTTCAGAGAGGTGCAGAGAAGGGCTGAGGAGATACCAGCTCTTACGATGGTGGTTTTATTCTACATATCTACAGCTCATAGTAACAATACCATATCTCCACTGAGGGGAGCTAAATATGCAGGTCTCAGCAACAACCTGAAATCAACATCATTGAACCATTTCCTGAACCAGTGAGAAAGGAGAACAAAGAATGCCCTGAACAGCAGTTGTCAGCACTGCCTGAGTTTCATCAGTCATCCTATGTGGTAACTCAAGGAAGCAGGAGCTAACAGTCCACAGGCTGCACATGGTTGTAGCTCATCCTCCAGACTGTAACCTCTAGGTCTATGGTCAAAAATTAGAGGAAAGATGAGTCCAAGCCCCAGGCAGTATGGTCCTTAAAAGTCCCAAAATGGTGACTCCAGGTGGGCAGGGGCTGTGTAAAATAAACTGCTGGAAATGGAAGAGGGTTCTGCGATAACCAAGGGGCCCGTTTGGTCAGTAAGAACATCAAATGGCATGACTGAGAGCATGGGTATTTTCCTTTGGTTTTCCAATAACTTACTCAGGAGAAATTCACTTAACAGTAAACTATTCCAAAGTAAAGAATCCAGTACAATCCAACACAGTTTTGTACAACATCGAGTAGCTACTAACCCCCACTCCAGCTAGTTCCAAAAGGTTCCCATCACCCTAAAGTAAAACCCCATACAGAGTGAGCAGCAACCCCCACCACTCACTCCTCCAATCTCTGGCCACCACCAACCTGTGTTCTGTTTCCATGGATTTGTCCAATCTGAATTATTTCAGACACATGGAACCACAGAATATGTGATCTTTTGTGTCTGGTTTCTTTCACTTAGCATGTATTGGATGTTGTGGGTTTTGGTTTACTGGAGACTTTAAACAATCTTGCGTGTTAGAAATCTCAAACACCTTATATTGTAATCCGGACATAAAAATTACCTCTGAAGACTTCTGAATAGACTCCTTTTCCTGTTCAAAAGACATTTAATGTTGTTATAGGACTTCTATTCAGAAATCATTGCATAGTTCCACAATTAAATGTACATCTAATTCTAAGACATGGAATCATGGTGGCATTTATACCCTACCATGTTTTATTAAAGTCTCCATTTTTGATTTTACATACAACCATCAGTACTTCATGTTCATACTTCTTAACAGTTGATGTTAACCCTGGTATCTAATACTTTTCCATTAGAAAAACCACAAACTTGTCTTAAGAATATTATTTGCAAAATGGGAACAGATGAAGAGCCCTAAATATTTTCTTTTTGGGGTAACAGACAGAGGAAACACAGAACCCACCCCATCTGATGGCTCCTTCTTCAGATTGCTCAGGCTGCTAGACTTCTGGAGACTTGAAGTTCTAAAAATAACAACAGTCATAATAAGGATTAATAATAAGTAGCTGTGGGGCCACAGTTTCTAAGCAGAATATCTTAGAACTAAAATTGTGTGTGGGTTGAATTCTGGTACTAAAGGAAAATCTGGAGGCAGGCCGTCACTTATGTGCTTAACAAAATTATAACATTGAGTTCTTTTAAAAGCAGGGGTGGTCAGGTATTCTGCCAAGAATGCTAAATGGCCTGCACACATTACTGTAGCTGGAAAAACACTCAGGACCAAACTTGGGATGTCGAGATTTGAAAAAAGACCGGTATTTTCCATGAACTTGAAGTGGATCATTTACATGGGCACACATACCAGGAACTTTTGAAATACACTCATATAATGCTTATAAAATTTTTTCTAGTTTAAGGATGGAGAATTTTTCAAATAAAAAAGGATTTCTCAAATCACAAAAGGCTCCATTTTTTAGTTCGGCAAGCAGGTCATCAGACAGGCTTGACCAAATCACAGCCAAGGGACCCCTTTTGCTGCCTGTGACTGCCCATGTGTGCCCCAGTGGAAGAAGAGTAACCCTGAGAGCATGGGCACTTTCTTCATCAGAGTCAGCATTCCATGATATGGAGTTCAAAATCAGAGGCAGAAATTGGTGACCAATAAAAAATGAGGGGGAGAAATGTAATATCTCTCCTCTCAAAACTAGAATAAAGTCACTGTATAAGCAAGGGCATAAATAAATGTTTTTGAAGGCATTTCTCAAGGATTTACTAATAAAACATGTTGCTAGGGTTGTGGTATAGTAAATACAGTAAATACTAGTGAAAAAAGAAAAGGTTCTGTTTTTCAATACTGTTTCAAAAATAGATACCCCGATTGGACCAGGCCACTGAGCCCCTCTGGGGGCCCCATGCTGTGTTGCAGCCAGCGCTGCCTAGCCCCAGACCCTACCCAGGGGAGCCAACCAGTTCCCCCTGCCCGCAGCTGAGCGGTCTGCCTGCCTGCCTCCACACACAGTGTCAAATGTTATCAAAGTAATTCAAATACAAGAAAAGAAAGTCCAGAAACTAACCACCATAACAACTCAGACACAAGATAGAAGAATCCACTACCCTGACTGTAGGTAGGACTTTGGAATTTGGTTTTGTATTTCAAAAGACTCTAGTTATTTAGAGTCTCCTGCAAAGGCTCAAGTTTAACAGTTCAGAGGCTCAAAGAGAGCCAGATTACAAAAAGGATCTGCAGGATAACAGGCAGACCCCACAGCCCAGAAGGACAGGTATGGCACCAGTGCATACAAAGAAAAGACTTATCCCTCCAATTAGCCAACAGAAAAAAAGAAATAATCCAGACACAAAAGCAGAACTAATCACATACTACGAGATGACAACATGCCAACCAATACCAGAGCAGTGGTTGCTCAATACGTAGAGCAAGACTGAAGAGAAAACATAGGAAGACAAATACAAATACTCAAGTAAGCCCAAAGGGGAACAATTCATCACCACAGAATAAACAAGCTCCAGAAACCAACAATGATGACATCGAAGAAATGACCTATATGTCAGATAAAGAATTCAGACACAATTTATGATAAAAGCACTCAACGAGATTAGAGAAGTAGAAAAATACAAAAAAAAAAATGCAGCAAAATGAACATTGCCATTGTCGAACAGAAGGATGAGATTGAAACACTAAATAAAACTGAAAGAGATACAGTTTATCAGAGGAATAATAGAAGAGCTCAAAAATGCAGGGACAGGCCATGAAAGCAGACTAGAAGAAATCAAAGAATGAATCAGCACACTAGAGAATACAGAAATAGAACAAAGAAAGAAAAAGAGAGAAAAACAAAGTAAGAAGACAGAAGAAAAAATCAATCAGAACTCTATCAGATACATTAATGAAAGGAAATATAAGAATAATTGGAATCCCAGAAGGAGAAGAGAAAGACATAGGAAATGAAAGACTTTTAAATGCAATAATGGAAGAGGATTTCCAAAACCTGAAGAACAAAATGAAAATAGACATACAGGAAGCAAAAAGGACACCAAACTACTTTAATGAAGGGAAAAAAAAAAAAAAACTACAGCCAGACAAATCATCATAAAAATTCCAAGAGCCCAAGATTAAAAAAAAAAAAATGAGAATGAACAGAGAGGAGAAACTGATAACCTACAAAGGAAAATCCATTAGGCTGATCTCAGATTTCTCTGAAAAGACACTCCCAGCAAGAGTGGAGAATGGAGTCATAGCTTCAAAAAACTCCAAGAAAAAAAGAGCCAGCCAAGAATACTCTACCCTGCAAAGCTGTCCTTCTTTTATGAAGGAAAAATTAGAATCTTTTCAGAAAAAGTTTCCAGAAATTTGCTAACACCAAACCCCCACTCCAATAAATCCTGCAAAAATCCTCAAGACCAAAGCCCTCAGAAGAATAATAGAACGAACATAATAAGAAACCAAAGGAACCTCAAAATGTCTGCAAGAAAACCAATGCTAAAACCTCACATCAATAATCACTCTAAATGTCAATGGTCTAAACTCATCAATCAAGAGACACTGCGTTGTGAGCTGGATCAAAAGGCATACCCCAACATTCTGCTTCTCTAAGAAACACATCTAATTGCTAAAGGTAAGTATAGATTGAAGGAAAAAGGTATGGAAAACAAGCCTACATGCAAATGGCCCCCCAAAAAAGGCAGGGGTAGCAACATTCATAGCAGATAAAGCAGATTTCAAAATTTAAAAAGTGACAAAGGATAAAGACAGTCACTACCTAATGTTTCAGGGTTCAACCCACCAAAAAGATGTAACGATTATCGATTATCGAAATATGTTCACCAAACAAGGGAGTACCAAGACAGGTACTAGCAGAACTGGAAACAAATAATGATGAAAACACATACATAGTAGGAACCTTTAACACTCCACTCTCACCACAGGACAGATCAACAAAACACAAACTAAACAAGGACACAAAAGCTTTAAAGGAAGACCTAGACCAAATGACCTAATAGATATCTACAGTAGATATGCACCCCCAAGGAAAGGAATACACCTTCTTTTCAAATGCAAATGGATCCTCCTCGAAAACTGAGCACATATTAGGACACAAGGCAAACTTAAATAAATACACACAAATTAAAATTATACCAACTTTTTTCTCAGATCATAAAGGCATCAAACTTGAAATTAACAAGGAAGAGAAAGTAAGACGAGTGTCCAATACATGGAGACTGAATATGCTACTAATGAAGAATGGGTAATCGAACAAATTAAAGAAGAAATGAAAACCTACTTCAGAACAAATGACAAAGAAGACACAACATTCCAAAATGTCTGGGACTCAGCAAAAGCATATCTAAGAGGAAGGTTCATAGCAATACAGACCTATATCAAAAACCAAGAAACTATCCAAAGAAAAAAACTTTATCTCCCAACTTGGAAATTATAAAAAGAGCAACAGGAAAAGCCAAAACCCAGCAAAAACAAGAAATTGTAAAAATGAAAGAAGAAATAAATAACATAGAAACCAAAAAGACCATTGAGAAGATTAACAAAACTAGGAGCTGGTTCTTTAAAAAAATAAATAAAATTGACAAACCCCTTGCAAAGCTCACAAAGAATAGAAGAGAGAACATTCAAATAAACAGAATCACAAATGAAAGAGGGGAAATTATAACAGACACAAAAGAAATCCAAAGGATAATCAGAGACTACTATAAACATCTATATAGAAACAAATACAACAACTTGGATGAGATGAACAGATTCTTGGAAAAATACAACCACCCAAAGTTGAGCAAAGAAGAAATAGAGAACTTAAATAATGCAATCACAAACAGCAAAATTGAAACAGTCATCAAAACTCTACCTAAAAACAAGAGCCCAGGACCAGATAACTTTACAAATGAATTCTACCAGACATTCAAAGATGAAAT
Source organism: Uropsilus gracilis (assembly GCA_004024945.1). NCBI lineage: Eukaryota > Metazoa > Chordata > Mammalia > Eulipotyphla > Talpidae > Uropsilus > Uropsilus gracilis. The sequence continues at coordinate 11,401 of PVHY01001668.1, forward strand.
AACACCTACACTACTAAAACTCTTCCCAAAAAATCGAGAAAGAAGAAAGCTGCCAAACATATTCTATGAAGCAAACATCACACTCATACCAAAACCAAATAAGGACAGTACCAAGAAAGAAAACTATAGACCAATTTCCCTATGAACAAGGATGCAAAAATTTTAAACAAAATTCTGGCAAATCAAATCCACATTGCATAAAAAGCATTACTCATCATGACCAAGTGGGATTTATCCCAGAAGCACAAGGATAGTGTAAATTCAGAGATCAATTAACATAATCCATTACATCAAAAAGAAGAAAAACAAAAACCATATGATTATATCAACAGATGTAGAGAAAGCATTTGACAAAGTCCAGCACCCATTCATTATAAAAGCCCTTGAAAAATTGGGGATCAAAGGAATGCACCTCAACATAATAAAAACCATCTATAACAAACCTACAACAAACATCATCCTAAATGGAGAAAAACTAAAATCATTCCAATTAAGATCTGGAACCAGGCAAGGATGCCCACTCTCTCCACTGCTTTTTAATATTGTTCTGAAAGTTCTGACCAGGACAATAAGGGAAGAGAAAGACATAAAAGGGATAAATATAGGAAAAGAGGAACTGAAGCTATCACTAAATGCAGATGATATGATTCTTTATATAGAGAACCCAAAAAAATCCACAGAAAAACTTCTCGAAACAACAAACCAGTTCAGTGAGGTAGCCGGTTACAAAATCAACACACAGAACTCAGTAGCCCTCCATATGCAAACATCCAAGCAGAAGAAGAAGAAATTAAAAAACCACCTCATTTACCATCACATCAAAAACAACTAAATACCTGGGAATAAACCTAACAAAACACCTGAAAGAACTATACAAAGAAAACTTTAAAACACTGCTAAAAGAGATAGAAGACATATAAGGAAATCAAAAGAAGAAATAACATCATCAAAATGGCCATCCTTCAAAAAGCAATCTGCAGATTCAATGCAATCCCTATAAAAATTGAATGAAATTCTTTAAAGAGATAGAAAAAAATTACAGAAATTCATATGGAATAATAAAAGACCTTGAATATCAAAAAGCCTCCTGGCCAAAAAAAAGAAAGAATGGAGGGTTCACTATCCAGACTTCAAGTTATACTACAAAGCCATAATAATTAAAACAGCATGGTACTGATACAACAATAGACAATCAGACCAATGGAACAGAATTGAGAGCCCAGAAATAAAACCACACATATAGAGTCAACTAATCTTTGACAAAGGAGTGAAAAAATTACTTTGGAACAAAGATAGCCTCTTCAACAAATGATGCTGGGAAAATTGGACTAAGACATGCAAAAAAAAAATGGACCAAGATAACTCCCTCATACCATGTACAAAGACCAATTCAAAATTAGATGTCAGACCTGAAACCATAACATACACAGAGGAAAACTTGGGCAAAACCTTCCATGAATTACTGTTCAGAAATCCCTTTCTGGACACATTTGCAGATGGAAAAAAATGAAGGAAAACATACACAGATGGGACTACATCAAACTAAAAAGCTTCTGTACAGCAAAAAAGACAAAAGAAAAAACAAAAAGAAGCCCAACTGAATGGGAAAAAATGTTTGCCCTCCACAAGAGTGATAATGCAGATCCACAAGGAACTCACACAACTGAAAAAAAAAAAAACAAAAGAAGAAGCCCGGTCAAAAAATGGGGAGAACTAAAATGACACTTCTCCAAAAAGGAAATACAAATGGCCAACAGGCATATGAAAAATTGCTCAATGTCATTAGCAATCAGGAAAATGCAAATCAAATCCACAATGAGATACCACCTTACACAGCAATAATGGTCCACATAAAAAAAAAAAAAAAACAAAAAAACAGTCAACAAGTGCAGACGTGGATGTGGAGAGAAAAGAACACTCTTACACTGCTGGTGGGACTGTAAACTGACTGGTCCAACCACTATGGAAAGCAGTGTGGAAGACCCTCAAACTAATGAAAATGGAACTACCATTTGACCCAGCATTCGCTCTTCTAGGACTCTACCCAAAAGAGACCTCAATGTGGGTACAAAGGGACATCTGTGCTCAGATGTTTATTGCAGCACTATTTATAACTGCAAGGACATGGAAGCAACCAAAATGTACCCAAAAAGATGACTGGATGAAAAAGATGTGATATACATACACACACACAATGGAATATGACTCATGAATTCAAAATAATTAATTTGATGATTTTATGGTAACATGGCTGTATCTAGAAGAAATCATATTAGCAGAAACAAGTCAGAAAGAAAAAGACAGGAACCAAATGGTTTCACTAATATATGGACAACCAAAATAAAGTACACAACGGGAAGGGGGGACCAGCAGGAGCGGCCAGGGAGGGGAGGTGGTAAGTGACCCCGAGGGATTACAATGATGCAAAATATATATATAGATAAATTATTTATATAATTAAAAAAAAGAAATATGCAGATGAAAATTTAAAAAAATAGATTCCCCTAATTGGACCCAGACTTTAACTCAGATAAAAACTGATGTGAAGTTGATTTATTAAATCGAAAATGCAAAAAACTACTGCATCATTCTGAGATTTTTTTTTTCCTGCTAGGTTCAAAAATATAAAAGGAAAAAAAAAAGAAAGAACTGAACTCAAATGCTAAGAAAGGCTAAGGGTCTGCAGAAACTTGGCATGAATAATGGGAAAAAAACAAGGATTTCTTTTGAATTTACACATCTACTCTGTCTCCACACTTCACCCAATCTCTACAACTGCATTTACTTATTCAAATCCCAGTCATTTGCTTTCTACATGGGTTATGGCTAGTGTAACTATAGCTTCCTCTCTCCCCTGCATATCAACCACATTTTTCACATTCAGTAAAATACAACTTACGAAAGACTATCACCCAGTTGGGTTTCAGCAGCTGCCCCAATGAATGTTTTTCCATCACTAAAATGTGGGGGGAAAATGGGTTACTTATGAGCTTCATCAATAAAAATAAATATATTATAGATATATAAATATATTATAAATAAAATAAACATATTATAGCCTAAGCAAATGATCAAATTATCAAAACCAAAACATAAGGAAAGCTATTTTCCTCCTCTCTCCCTCCTTCTCTCTCATTATGAATATTCTATTTTGTCTAGTCTAATTTTAAGATTAGGGAATTCATTAGAAACATGCTCCCCCAAATTCTCTTTGCCTGTGAAAAACTACACTATTACTCAACTGTCTGCTTCAGAATCATCTGCCAAACAGCCTCGGCCATATAACTGGTACTATTCTGCCTGACTTCAGACATAAAATCCAGGCTTTCTAAAACCCCTCTCTCACTTGACCACCACCCTGCCCTGCCTCATGTCTTGCTGCTCCCTTGTTCAACATCCTGGTATTTCAATAATACAGAGCAAAGTCCCTGGCACATGAATTCCTCCTACTCCTCTGGGTCAGAATGAGGTCTGTAAACAAATGCAAGGCTTCCCTGCATTTCTGGTTGAGCTAAAATCACTGAAAAACTACACTACAGTATGAGGTCACAAACAACATACTTCTCTTCAGGTGAAGTTTCCAGTTTAGGAGGCAATGGTGTTTTTTCAGGAGTTTGCAAGCCTTTTGCTGTTGGCAGTGATGAAGAGATGGAAACTTGCAAGATGCTGCTGTGGAACTGTGAAAGAACAATAAAATGTCAGAAACCCATTCAGCAAGCAAACAAAATGCAAGCCACAGATTACTCAAAAGTAATCATGACAATGAAGTGAGCTGTCAATAAGATCCCACACTCCTGTGGTTAGAATGCTATTCTTTCATTTATAAAAATGGTCGCAGGATACAAATATCTAGACGTGCTCATCAGCAAAAACATGTTGGAGGAAAGCAATTTTAAATTCTGGTCTTAATAAGACACTGAATATTGTGATGGAGACATGACTCAAGAATTCCCTTCAAGTCTGCAGTGAGTCCTGGAAATGTTAAGCCCTGATGAAATGTTAACTCTGGGCATCAGTTCTCTCCTTTGCAAAATGAGGCTGTCGAGGCTTTCCCTACAGGGCAGCAAGGATTTAAGATGAGATGTAAGTGCCATGTCTTGCGAACAAAGCACTATTTCCACTTTGATTTCTACCATGAGGCTAGTAAATAACAGTGGTGGGGACCGTTAGTTATTATTCACTAGGTAGAAAAGTTGCCTAACTTCACTGAACAAAACGATGAAAAGAGTGATCAAGGAGAACAGTGATGTCCTTTGTAGCCACTATTTGAAACACCTATGTCAATAATAACAATACTAAATCATCATCATTACTGACAGGAGACAGAATGTGTTGTCCCCAGTCCAATGCCTTGTCTGTTCAAAGGATGAACTCTGTAAAATTTTATCCACTGGTTTTCAAGGATTTCTGACAACCACAGAGTACTTGGAACTCTGTGAACTAATAGAGTACTTGTAAAAAATACTCCAGTTTTAAAAAAGCAAAACAAAAAACTTGCCTTCATACACTCGCTTATGCATGTGAACTGATGAGTGGTAGCTGCTCACTTCTGAAAGTCTAAGAGTCAATCAAACACTAGCACCGTCACCCCCATACCCCATATGGCTGAGCTCAACCTGGCCCTGACCCTGAATGCCCACCTGTCCTCCACCCACCCAGGTGACTTCCTTCAACAAGCAAGACATTCAGCTTGGTGATTTCTGTTCTAGTTTCTGAGCGGTGCTCTTACCCTTTATACCACAAAGGTCATAACATGTTTGAGTCAGCTTATTATAAAATAGGAGGTTACTTCAGCATCTTTTTTCTTTCTTCAGTCTGATTCTTCATAATCATTCCTGGACAGTTTATTTTGCCATCATCCCTGTTTCAAGCATCTTGTATTTCCTTGAGTTACCAGTCCTGGGGGTAATGTAGCTACACTAAAAAAATGACCCATTTTTTTCTAACTCAAGCTTTATCAATTTGCCAATTGTTTATTTAATGATATCACCTGGGGAACACTACTTCACACCTCTATATGTGCCCCTGCTTCAATCACCCTTCACCAGAGCTCCAATGCTGATCCCTTAACTCTTTCCCCTTTCCTTCTGGTAACCTACTATGTATTTTTCACAAAGTCTAAGAATTATTTAGATTGTGCTTTGCCAGCTTATTTTCTTTGGTTATTTCTATCCCACAAATGGTGAAGCCATTCAGCAACTGTCTTTTACTTTCTGACTAACTTCAATTAGAATCACCTCAAGATGCATTTGCTTTATCCCAAAAGGCACTATTTCATCATTTTAAACTGCTGAGTCATGTTCCATTGAGTACATGATAGCTTTATGAACCACCTGCCAATGGGATCTGATGTCAACCCCATACCTTGGCTACTGTAAATAATGCTGCTAGGAACATGGGCGAGCGTAAGTCTTCTCATCAATAGGTCTCTGGGTAACTACCTGGCGGTATTGCTGGATCATAAAGTATATACATTTTCAGTTCTTCAAGGAATCTCCACACCATTTTCCACATGGGCTGTAGGATTACGTTCCCACCAAGAATTTAGGAAGGTTCCTTTTTCTCCTCATCCTCCCCAACGGTTGTTTCTGGTCTCTTTGATGTGAACCATTCTCACAGGTAAGGTATAGCTCAGTGATTCTTTTTTTTTTTTTTTTCCACTGTGATTCTGATCTGTATCTCCTTTTTAAGTGACACTGAACATTTTTTCATGTGGTTATTGGCCTCAATGTCTTCTTTGGAGAACTGTATACACAGCTCTTCTTCCCATTTTCTTTCTTTATTGTAGACCATTTTCTTACTTTCCTTTCAAACTTTAGGGCCTGCAAACTCAAATCTCCCTCCTGGCTTTTGAAATGTTACTGCACACCCTCAGTCCTCTGTTTCTAACCAAGAAACCTGTCACCTAACTGCAGTGAACACAGCAAAGACTTTTTGTAAGAATGTGGTATTATCTGGGTGTAGTGTACATGTAACAGCAGCCTCTCTAAGCCATACTCATTGACTATGCCAAGTTGATTTTTTTCTCTCTAATACAAAGAGATATTTACATTGAGGGTTTTTTTTTTTTCCCTCTAAAATATTCTGTATTTCTTCAGTAATCCCTTGTTAAGGTTGCACATATGCCCTTTTAAGGCAGAAATGTGAATTGCTTTCTTCCTGAATTCATCTTTATTCCACACAAATTCCATACAGATAATAAGCAATAACAGGCATGGAAGGCAAATACACCAAGTGGTCCTACTCTCACTGAGTGTGATGAAATCCTGGCAGAGAGATGAGTGATCAGGGATTAAATGTCAAGGAATCAAGACTGTCCAGTTACAAAGGCAAACTGCCACCCCAAGCTAGTCCCTTTAGATGGCACACTGCCCTCAAATGAAGAGACTGTTCCAGGGCAAAGATCCAGCATAGTGGCTGTCAGGAAATTAGACCCAAAACAGCACCTTGAAGAAGTCTGCATTAAGAACCCCCCAGGAAGAGTGAAGGTAGTACTCTTACCTCACTGAGCCCTTCAAAACCAACAAAAATCTCCATGAGTAATGGGTCCCCCAAGCAGCCTTAGAGGGAACCAAGGGCAGAGAAGGGCTAACTGCAAAGACTTCTGTGGAAGTGGTTCCATCAAATGCAGTGCATTAGAAATGGATTTGTAAGAAATTCCAAACATTTAAAATCCACCAAATGAGTCTGAAAAGGCACACCTAGTAGAATATGGAAGGACGTCTCTGAACTTGCACAGGCACTATGCAAGAAACTCCTCACTGCAAATGCACCTCCTCTTTGCAGGAAAAGCAGGATGGCTCGGAAGGAAGAGCCTGAACACAGAGGATAGGCCCAAATGAAGAAAGTAGCAATATACATCCAGCTGGATTTCAGAATGACCAAGGACTAGGAATGCCACGTGCACCTTCCATTTTCTCTCTTTAATGACAGTGTCTGGATGCACTGTACCCATTCCACCACTGCATATGGTTTAGGGTTGGGGGGACAGAGAACTCATCCTTAAGTTCCCAGGTATTTGAAACTCCACCCAACGAAATGTACCTAAAGGGCTTCACTGATACCTGGAGTTGATCTAGCTGATGAGATCTCGGGGGGGGGGGGGTTAACTAGCGACAGATCAAAATATCTACAGAGGGCAGAGGGCATTTTGCATGGAAAGGGATGGAAAGTGTTAGAGCCAGAGTATGAAGGAGCAGGTCCTATTCTACAAGTATGTTTGCACCAGTAATCCCATCCTGCCTGTTAGTCTTGCAATGTGATAGAATCACTATCATCAAAGGGGAACAGGGGGGGGGAGCAATGAAGGGAGCCCTATAGGCCTATATGGCAGAGGTGGAGGGTTTCTAGTATGAGGAGAAACTGAAAACATATTTTTACCTCTAGGAAGAATTGAGAATTGGGAAGATGTGGCAGCAGTCTTGGCTGCTGTCTCATTACAACAGCAATTTAGGATATATATGTGGGGGGAGTCCCAGCCCCACAGGAGAAGACTTCAGGAGTTCAAATGCTGAACAAGAGGAAAGAGTTCAGTTGGAAATTCAGAGGCAAAGTCACTGATTTCTTCATGGGGCAATTATCTGGTAGCTTGCAGACCCCCTAGAGTGTGGATTCTTTCCAGAGGCTGCTGGATTCATTCTGAATTAGAGAAGTCATTCTACATGGGGGACAAAAGGGAAGTAGGGTGCATGTTTCTCCTCATTGTATCTTGGTGGGCCTGTGACCACGAGTCTTTTGAGATGTGTCACAAAAGATGATACCAACTGGCCTGGTCCGCTATGGGATGCTCACCCGTAGGCCCCAGCCAGCAGACTATGATGAAGAATGTCAAGCTGCCCCACATGTTCACCAGAGCCTTAGCGGATATCCCAGCAAACAAGTGGCCACTAGCACCCAACCTGAGAAGATTTGAGTCTCAGCTTGAGGTGAAACGGAAATAAAGAGGTTAAGATTGTTCCCACTAGTTGTTTTTTCCATCAAGTGACATCAGAGGGAATTTAATTCCATCACTTTTTTCTCACCTCCAATCTGCAAGCAATCACTGTTTACTAACTTAACCAGATTACAAAAATAATCATGGCAGACACCTGAGTTCATCCTTCCACAAAGCCTGCTGGTCAGGTCATCCTTGTCACGCGTCTCTACTTTCTACAAGTGGGTGGTCTTTTTCTTTGTTCCACCTTGCAGAAAGGGCATTTGAAAGGTTATGGGGAGCTGCTTCTTTCTTGAAGCTTTTCCACTGCTACAGATTTCATGAGTCAGGCACTCCATGTGACATGCCACATTTACCAAGAGAGGAGGCAATCATCATGCTCTCCTTCACAGCAGTCCCCTTCTCACATTGCCATAAGCATGTTGTAGATCAAGTCACTGGCTGACTTCGGGTCTGGGAGCTCCCAGACTTAAACAAAGTCCAGGGTTCCTTAGTGTTGCCATCAGAAGTGACTCAAATCAATTTATACATTATTACTTCACCTCACCTTTTTATTCCTCACTTTTTCTTTTACAAGTAGATTGTAATCTCCACGTCAAATTACTCTGACAGCTCTCTCTCCAGTGGATCCATATGTCTTGCCTGAATTATGTAAGCAATTTTGACATTGTCCAAGGCATTTATTTACTAAAGGGAGGAGGGAAAAATGTATCTTTCAGGAAAAGACCCAGAGAACACAAAAAAATGCCAGGAAAAACCAAGGCAACAAGAGCCAAGCAAAGAACCCACATATCTCACATTCTCAAAAGACCTGCAACTTTCTGGATACAGTATCTTTAACAGGAAGAAAATACTGGAAGTATGTATACCTCTTCTGGAACATTTGTGTTAAATGGATCCTGGCTGGGAGAGCCCATCACAGGTGTGGAGCACAGACTTTTCTCCAGATCGCTATAACCCTGCACATCAAGCAAAGTGGAGAAGGAGCCAGACGAGAGATCTTCATAGTTGCCATCTTGGCCTAGGGAAAGACACAGCATAAGAGGACAATTTCATACCTCAATTTTGGAGGAAGTCAAGAAGTCCAATGGCATTGAAGGCACCATTTTATCTGATCATCAAAAATCAAGTCAATATCTCCTGGCACCAGTTGAAGTACAATGACATGAGAGATAACCAGTGTTACACAAGGACTAACTGACAAGTTATAAATAGTAGTGTGAAACTATGATTTACATTATTTGTCATTGGAACATGACTTAATTTTCTAAGACTTATGAAAATCTATGCTACTGCATATGGTTCAATGGGACTCCTTTTAGTTACAAAATAATACATGAAAATGTCCAAGGTTATTAGGCCAGTGCAATTAGAAGTAATTTTATTATTTTTCCTTTTAATTTTTTTTGGGGGGAGACTAGGTCTTGCTATTTTTGCTCATGGAACTGCAGGCTCACGTTACCTGGGATACCACAGACTCAAGCAATCCCCAGCCTCAGCTTCCCAGGTAGCTGGGATTACAGGCACATACCACCATGCCCAGCTATTTTTGGGGGACTAGGTCTCACTATATGCCCCCAGCGGGACTCAAACTGAGATCCCTGGCCCCGGCTGCCACCTACAGGCATGCACCACCATGCCTGGCCCTTTTCTTTAATTTTCAAATGTTTCACAGTATTATCTACTTAAAGGAAATGACGGGTTTTTCCTCCCAACAGAGGAACTTGTCAGGACTCTCCTATGACTTCTCTGGCTAGAAAAGAAGCCCACTTCCTCCACCTCGCATGCCCTGGCTCCCTGATCACCCCATCTCATCTCACTCTCCCTTATTCACCACCAGTGAATATCTCCTCCGTTTTAGACTCACTAAGTCCTTCTCACTCCTAAACACTTGGATTTGCTCTCTCTCAAACACTATCTAATCAACTCTATCAAGAGACCCTCCTTAACCAACCAATCTGCAGAGTACTCAAAGCCTACAGATTTTCAGGCAGAGAACAAATGTTAAAAAATGCTACATGAATGAGAGTTACCTAATTGGAGCAATGAATATGCTTGTACTGAGAAAGAAATTGAGGACAAATGTCCTCATTTGTCACCTAAATTCATGGTCACCTAAAACCAAGTAAAGCAGAAAAACCTTTAGAGCTACACTACCTTTTTTACCTTGGGCCAGTACCCCTGTATCTTGCATTTTCTTGTACCTGTTCAGACATTGTCGAAGATCTTCTATTTTCCGGTCCTATTAACAAAATAAATGGTAATCCTTAAAACTGTGATTTTAAAGTAGTCAATATTAATTGAAACACAGAATAAGTAGACGTGAATTATTTACATTATTCAAAGCATACTTCTAAACTTTAGTAAAACTGGTAATATCTAGAATAGTTTTCCTACGTACATCAGAGATAGAGAAAAAGTACCTCTAAATTTAGAGATCCTATCCTTCAGCTGCCATCTTTAAAAAACAAAAACAAAACAATGTAATAAGATACAAAACAAAAAGCACCCAAAAAGTCAACTCTGATGGCTCTCCTCTCCAGCTTACATGCCCTTCTTGACTCTTGCTATTTTTCTCATCCATCATTACCACCACCTGGGGTTTTCCTTCTAAACATGCCACCAAAGTTGCTTAAGTTAATCATGGGGACCTTTTTTTTTTTTTTCAAGTTAAAACAATGGACATTTTTCATCCTTTTTCTAATTTGACCTCTAGATGGCAACCTGTAAGACCTACTCTTCTTTCACTTTTCTCCCCATTCTTTCTTTTCATTTGATTTTGTAATCCCCTGGCCTGATATATAGCTCACCCCCACTATGTATACAACCCTGACTATATAAAGTATTTTGTCTTGAACCTCTTCTTTGCCAGGTGCTCAATGGGGTAAATGACAAAACTGGTTTCCAAGCTCCTCCCACACTGACTCTGGGCTTGGTCACTGAGACATCACAACACCTGGTTCAAGTAACGACTGGGAAAGTACCTGCCTGCTAGGACTTGCCCTCTCCTTAGGTTCTGAGGCTCTCTGCCTCTGGAAAAGAGACCATTTAGAGACAGTATCCCAGCTGGGGCCAGCATAGCCAGTCTGCCGATCACCATACAAGTGAGTCCTTGTATGAAACCTGTTAAGAAGGAGCCTCCTGGACCATGCAGTTCCATCCCAGTTGCCAGCAAATTCAGAGGCCAGCTAAGCCAGCCCAGGCCACAGGAAAACCACCTAGTTCATCCACAGGAGGAGGACAAATAATAAATATGAGTCATCATGGAGATAAAGATATATGATATAATAAATATAATTTCATCCCCACCAACTGACAATTCTCTATTTCTGCAGAAACAGACAAGAGTTAATCCAAAAAGTTGTTTATTTTCCAACTTTATACAAGGAATCTCCTAAATATCCCATGAGCACATCAAAGTGACTACATGTAAAACCAAGTGCATGATTTGCTCCAGTACTTGAGCCTCTACTTGATTTCCTGAAGGCCACCACTCACCCAGTTCCCCAAACCAGAAACTAACTCTCAAAGCCAATGATTTAAATATCTTGTGAATTTGTAAATTTCCCTCAAACCTCTTCCCTCCTTACCCCTTCACAGTATATCACCTTATTTCAGCCCTTCATTTCTCACCTGGACTATTTTAACAGCCTGTTAACTGTTCTGTCCTCACACTCCCTCCCTTATTCACACCTCCCTGCAGCCATCAGAGTTTACTTTATAAAGTGGTAACTTTATTATATCACTGTCCAAGCTCTGCAAGGTAAGGTCCCCAATCATTAACCTGGCAACAAGGTCAAAGGCCGCATCATCTCACTCTAGATCCATAGTACCCCTCCACCTCCACCATATGATCCAGAATGTTCCTAGCACTGGTCCGTTTCAAGCCTTGGTTCTACTTGTTTCAGCTTATGGATTCTTTGCCCTTCGAAGTCTCCGTTTTCCTGATAAACTACTCTTGTTCTTTCTTAGAATTTGCTCAAATATGCCTTCTTTGAAGCTTCCTGGAAACACTGAGAAGTTCCAGCACTCCAGGGGCTCCCGAAGAAGTCAGGACACCTAGTCAGCACTCCTTCCACAGTTTTATTTGTGGTTGTTGCTTTTTGAGGGAGAGAAGTTAAAACCAAACAGACTGCAATTTTTTTTTTTTTAATAAGACCTACACAGTCAGCTTACTAAGGACCTCTCATTTGACCCAACAACGGAAGGATTGACCGAAACAGATCCATGTGTGGCTGGATGGGTCAGACAGTGAGTTTGTGTCCATGGAGAAAAGGGCAGATAGAGAGGATGAAAGGCAAAGTGAGAAACACAGGGTGGGGAAAACAGTCAAGATCCATGACACTGGCTGGAGTTTATTTCCTCAGAGTTAGCTTTTCTTGGGAAAGCATCTTTGTCTTCTATTCTTTGAGGGCATGCAGGGGAGCAGTTCTGAGGAGAAGAGTTGAAGGGACAGGAGCTACCCACTGTGTACAGGGCTGCATACAAGAATGCCGGCAGAGCAGCCCTATACCCCTGCTCTCAGCAGGGTCGTGTGAGGAGAGGCACCCGAGGGAAGACCTCCCAGGGTACTGGCCTCAGAGCCAGAGGCCACCACAAAGACAATGCTGACTCCTAGTAAAGCACTTTTCAGGAGACCAGAGACAGCCTCTGGTAGGGAACAGCAGGTACAGACCCTGCACACTCACCATGCACATTTCAAACATGGTGGGCCAGACTGCAGGGCTCCAGAAAGGATATGCTAGGGACTGTGTTCTTTCTCTCGTGTGGCACCTAAACAGAAGGACCTGATCTGATGGTGTGAACATGTTCTAGATTCCTGGGTAGTGAGATGGAGCCACATGTCCCCACACACTTAGCATCCTGCAGCCCCATCACAATCTCCAGGAACAAGCATGCCTGGCAAAGCGGGACAGGAAGGGAAAGTGCCTTGAATGACAAGATGGTGCTACATGCAGCCAAGCAAGAGTCTCACTGCCATCCAGGTACCTTTTCTTCATTTGCTGCCATCAGAGACTCCACCGCCTTTTTCATTTTTTGAACTTCAATATCTGAAAATATGACAAGATCAAATCATAGGTTAGTTTTGTGCGCAAGTGTCACAGCAATGAGCAACTGCTGATGCTGGGGTGGAAGTGGCTTAAGGTGATGATGTTAAAAGACTGACGATTGTGCATTCATGTTTCATTGGCATCCAGTAGCCAAATTCCCTTTTAGGGAAAACCTGAAAAACGAGCACCTTCATCTTATGGGCAGAGTCATTGTTCCAGAAAGAATACAAGAATGAAAGGAAAGCACTAGCTGCTCTCTGCCAAATCAACAGTGAAATGGCACGCTGACATGGAAGGTCATCTCAGTGCTGCTGCTACAGAAGCAGGCCGCTTTTCAAACAGCAGCCTCTGGTGTGGTGGGCAAAGCCACCAGGGGATGTGATGATGAAAGCAGAGAAAATGATGCCTGGCTACAACTGGGTGGAGACAAGAGGATTAAGAACCTAATGAAGGTGACATGTACATGGGGTCATGCCAAGAAGTGGGCTGAGGGTCCATACAGAAGGACCAGAAGTGCTTTGCTTCATCTATAAGCTTCATTCCAAGGTTACATTCACACAGATTTTAAGACAAAGGGATCAAAACAAGTTGAATATGATTTTCCCCAAAGTTTGATATTCAAATACAAAAGTATATCACTTTCACAAGAATAAAATATGAAATATTTTAAATATGGAAAGTCAACCTAAAATGAAATAATAAATTTTAAAAAATTGAGACAAAAATGCAGCTCAAGTCACTTGAGCTTACTTCTGAGAAAAATTAAAAACTACACTAGATATTCTTTCAAACAGGGTGTATCTCTCAGACCTGAGTGTTTTCCATTCAGGTACATTCTCTAAGAATAACCTTTTGCTTTTAAGGACAAATTCTCTTGACTTAAGAGTCTGAGGTCTGGAGGAAAGAGTGCTCCAAGGATCTCTCCCCATGCTGCATGAATGAATCAGCCCCTTCACAGGCCAGCATGAAAGTAACCTGCAAACCCCTCTTACTGCTCACTCCTGTCTGTTATCCTATGTCACACCCTCTGAGAAGATGAGAAGCTTATTGATGAAGCAACTGGACATCTTTGGTGAGAGGAATGTTTCAAAATGCATGCAGAGAGCAGTTCAGCACTTGTGGTAAACAGAAAGGCTGATGAAAATATGTCAAAAACCTTACTTTTGTCTTTGAGCTTCTTTTTTAAATTTTCATCTGTGCAGGAAAACCCATCAAATCAGAAGTTAGCAAACATGACAATGGTCAAGAGTAGCTGAAAAGTACTATGATTTAGTCTCCTTTCACCCAGAATAAAAGCAGGGTTGGGGTGGGGATGCAGGGAGGGTATGGCTCTGCCTTGGGAATGCTGAATGCACCTCACTGTTTGACAACCTCAGCTGGGATAGAGACATTCACATCACTGATCAGAAAGCTCAATTCCAGTCACTGCCTCTGTCACTTCTCTTTCAACCCTGGTTTTCTCATACTAAAATAAGGTATGTTGATTCCTGGCACTTCTGATACTCAAGGGTGTGAAAACCCAGTTGCTCACTTTGCTTATTGTCCACACTGGCACTTGAATGTGACACAGGGCACTCCTGAATGTGCCACAACGTGCTCAGGTCACAGCCATCTCACCACTGAGATCCAGTCACACTGAAATGGTCTCTGTCCCATTCAGAGATCTAGCCTACTGACCACACATCAGAGGTCAGGTCCACAGCAGCTTGCCATGATGTTTCCAGACCCCCGTCGTTGGTCCCATGCTTACTTGGCTATGCTCTTCTACCTCAAGGTCTCAACTGGTTTCACGCTGCAGGTCAGACTGTGGGGAACTCTATGTTAATCTATTCTCTAGCTCCAAGTCCCATGATTCCACTTCAGTCTTAAATCCTAAAAGCATGACCTATTCACGAATGTCCTTTAACAACATCCAATTCCACTCTATATCAAAATATAGGGGGAAGCAAAATCCTTGTCTCTTCCTTATAAATTATTTTTTCTATGAATTAACTCTTCTCATGGACAGTCTGTCCAGGTATAGGAAACCCGGTATACTAGAGCCTTCAGAGGTCATCTCACTCAGGCACCATAATGCACAGACAATAAGACCACCCACACTCAGGACATAGATTTAAAAAAAGTACCACGGTAACTGTTCTATGTCCAACAGGTGAGAAGTTGCTTGGCTACCCAGTGGTACCAAAGAAGGGCTGCAGCACAGAAGGGCTGAATTCCATGTTGGGTGTTTCATGCATTTATATTTCCACAAGCACCTCATTCAAGTGACTTTCTACTAGCATAATATTTTTATTACTTAACATATTATTATATACTTTCAATTTATATTAAATTACAATCACTTCTTGGCCTTTTGACTAAATCAAGTGTAGTATATTAAATAACATTGTTAAAATGTAACTATATTGTATTTATTTCCATTTGTTGAAAATTATTACATTAATTAAAAGTGTACACTATTTAAAAATTACATTTCATATGCTATTCAGGACAAACATCCTCAATTATGGGAAAAATTTTGGATAAAGTCACACAGTTTTAAAAAACAAAATTAACCTTTCTAAAAGGCTGAAGACTCAATGTATGATTAAGAAATTTTCACCAATTTTTTCAAAATTGCTGGAATTTTGGACTCAAAGGGACAGGAAAGGTTTCTAAATCTCTTAGTTTGCTTCAAGTTCAATTTCAAGGAAAGCAACATCGGGACATGCAAATCGTTTCTATGCATTCTCACTGACACTCCCTTGTATGGGTGTTTGGACAACATTCTCATGATCAGAATTTGCAACTCAGTCTCCTAAAGCAAAATCCCCTGGCACCCTCCTGCAGCTTGGAGGTGAAGGGCAGCATAGTACTGCCCCAGGTTTCCCCGCGGTCTGGGCCTACATGGGTCACTGTTCATTTCCTTTGATGCTGAGGCCCATGTTATCAGCATCAGTGTTCTTTACAGATCTTGGAGAATATGGACACAGTGAGGCAATAGTTGTTAAACAAATGCTGCACTTACCTCGATCGGGGATTTCAACGCCTTCTCCCTTCATCTTGGAGACAAGCTGTTCTTGTAATCTGTTCACCTCACATTCCTTCTCTTCCAGCTGCTCTTTCAAGGATGCCAGTTCATCCTACAAATAATATATTCACTTTCAAATGGAAGATCATGACTGACAGAGGATAGGCAGAGCACATGCTTACTAACTCCTATCAATTAATGAGTTTTTGTGAATGACACAAAGCAACCACGGAATTCAGATGCAAACATCAGAAGTTACACTACAACAATCAGCAGCAGGAAGCCAGCCAAATGATCTAAGTCCAATTTATAATAATCCTGGCAGAAATATTTTAAGTTTCTTTGTGACCAAATTAAAAATAAATCTTCTAATGTATAATTAGCATTTAATTATAAAGTCTGCCCCAATTGTTACATCAAATAAGAAATCTGACCACATTAATCCAAGAAGAGAATCAAATTAGATGATTAGTTTCATAACAGCAAAATGTAAAACAAACTAGAAAATATACATGAAGACTAGCTTGGCATTTATCCAACATTTCAGTGTTTCCTGAACAGGGACTGGCATGATTAGGTCACAGACAAGGCTAACCAGATTTTGGGACTAAATAACGCTTCCTTACTAAGATGAAAGAACAGAACTTCCCACAATCATGGAAACAAAAAAGATGAAGAAAATGGATTTTAAGTCCTCAATTTCTTTTCAATGACACAACTATCACAGTCCCCAAAAGCACAGTGTCCTAATGTTTCAATTTTCACTTTCACCTTCATAAAGAATTAACTTACAGTAAATGTGTGTTTTGTTGGGTGTTCCCATCTCAGAAAGGCAAACTATACAATGTTAACAATGCATTCCTATTTCCAGGAGCACATTTTATTGCCAGGCTCCAGTGATATTTACTGTGGTGAGTACTATGTGGAGATACAGTTCTCCAATGCAGCCAGGATGGTGGATGCATAGTTCTTACATAACGCAGGAGTGGACATCAAAGGTCAGATGCTGTCAGCAGCACTGGGGACAAGAACTCCCTGCTCTCATTGTGCTGTGTCTAAGCAGTAATGTCCATTTGCTGTGCTTCTAAGTCAACTTGCAGAAACTTTCAAAGGAAGAAAGCAGTCTCTACGTTGGATATGAAACAGAATTCTATTCCAAATTATTTTACCACATGTGGCTCTCAGACCATCTAAGAGATGGTGGTTTAGCTAATAAACAAATACTCTAATTTACCTGCTTATTTTTTTTCCTTAAGGATTTCAGACGCTTTGGGAAACAATATTAGGGAATCACACTGTCCCTTTAGGCAGCTTTGCACATATTTTGAAAACACAGGTGATACACACAAAGGATGAGAGAACATGCCACTAAAAAAAGCCATCACAGTGAAAAGACACTCGCCAGAAAGCCACCGGTCACAAACCCCATTCCCCACAGGCTACTGCACCTTCAGCGACTCCCACTTCAGTTCCATCCGCTGCTTTTCATACTGCATCTGACCCACCTTGATTTTCATGCTAGAAAGTTTGGCCATTAAGCACTAGTAGAAAGACAGAGGAGTGAAAGCAAAGTACAGATAGAAGGAGGCACTGCATCACCCAAAGAACTGCAAGATTATAAAGGAGGTGAGGTCACTCAGAAGCAGTAGGTTATTTATGTCTGACCCCACAGGGAAGCCCTGAGTTTGATTCTACATTCAAGGAAGTCTCCAGCTGGGGGAAAATTTTCATCCACCTGCAAGTTAACTATATAGGAAACACTATTTGTATAACTGGTCACAGGGAAGAAGGGGAGCTTTTTGTTTAAAAGAATTTTTGCCATTGAGAAAACTTACTTTGGTTGACTTAAGCTTTTTTTCATATTGAAGTCTTTCACTGTCCATTTCACTGACTTTCAACCTCAAATCATTGATTTCCTGCATCAGCCCCTGTTCAGAAGGAAACAAAGAAATGGGTATGAAAGATCTGGTAACATATCCTAAACACTTGGGAATCTTAGCGAGTCCCCAGCACCTGTGGGGTTGCACTTGTAAGAACTGGGTCAGACAAATGCAATAGTTTCCTAGGAACCAAAATAGACTTCCGTTTAAAATTCTGTTTTAAATTCCCAATGTCTATCCCCTAAAATAAAAGAATTATGAAAATAAAAGGTGACTATAATTTTGATTAATGAAATTAATTGCTATGGCTGATAAAAACACTCTAGACTAAAAATCACTCCATGAACTCTGTCTTCCACAATAAATAATACAA